>JAQGAP010000285.1:0-43876 GCA_034697805.1 Orchesella bifasciata | reverse complement strand
TTCCTCAAAAGCGTTTATCACTCCGAAATATATCGGCATGCCTATATTTGTTTAGTAGCCAAATAACGAGGGTTACACTTACAACATTATAGAAAGTATTATTACAAAGTAATGAAATAGTAATGAGTGCATAATCATAAACCTTACAAAGAGGACAAGTGTGAATAACGGGACTGATTCCTTCCAGGTGAAAAAGGAATGAAAACTGGGTAACATTTTTGCCTTCGTTTTGGAGTTTCCGGACCCGTTTTGCACCATCTTCGAAGGTTTTGTACATCCATCTTGTGAGTTGGTTGAGTCGTCCAGTAACTGCTGCTCTCCTTATATTCCATTCAGCCATTTGAATCTGAATAACTGCCAAGAGATGAGTTATATTGTCTTAAGTCCACTCAAGTTTAAAAGTTGCATCTAACAAACCTTTTGCTTGTTTCCGAGAAATACTTACGTGGTCTTCCTTGCTTATCGTATCCATCTTGGTTTACAGGATATTCTGATTCAAAAAGTTGCCAATCATCGTTTTCAATTTCATCAAGACGGTTATCTGATCTCCATTTCAAATTCTACAGTAGTAGTGTCGTAATTATACGAGATATCTTTGATGATGTCATGCAGCAAATATGTCATGTAACTAACCTTTCGCAGCATCTCTTCCGCTCTGTCCATATTAAATTGTCGTGCTGAGCATTAAACCATTTAAATTTAAAAATGTGCTAGCATTAATGACACATGCTTTAAATTTGCTGTTTGTAATAGATTTTAATAAAACAGGATACCTCTAAGCCATCTTACAAGATAAATGCTTTCTTCCATATACCTATGGGGAAGGATGGGCTTCACACGTTGCTGAAACTGAAAACAGATTGTAAGGAAAACTTGCAAAAAAATCCCTGCTTAACGAGAATGTTTCATATGAAATTTGAATTCAAACAAAGCGTTTGTGTTAGTACCTTAGTCAATATATCGGCTTGACTGGCTGTGAGTCTTGTGTCCTCTTCGAAGGACACTGAAACCACTCCGAGTACGTGTAAACAGAACGACAGACTGAAAATTGTTAGTGTATGGGAACACATCTTGAATAGCAGTCCTTATTTTGTGAATTTGTGTGAGGAAGAAACAATGATGGAGTTCTGCAATGAGTTACTTAATAGAATTTAATCTTATGAACTACACTCTTATGCCATGAATAAATACAAGAAAAATGCAGAATGCAATATCTTGGAATGGAACAGTTTTTATTGTTGTCTTTTTTTTCAGTTACCGTCTTCAATATCTTCCTTTAGATCTTAGTCCATATAATTTGTGATATCAACCTTCCTGATACATCAATCTACCGCCTCAATTAAAATTATATCATTCTGATTCTTTTATGAATACAAGCAAATGACACGCAAAACCACTTACTTAAAAATTCTGCCTCATCTAACCAAACAACAAACTTTGCATGGTATGGAAGGGTATGCCATCAGGGTATGAGATAAATAATGTCCACGAACTGGTAGCGATATGATACTTTGTTGATATCCTTCGTCAGAGAGACAACGCAGGTTGGTAGAGCATTGAATCTTCCACCATACAATTATGAGCATTGGGATCTTGCAGGTAAGTGTGTGGAATAATAATATATAATTCTGCATGGTGATATTTAATTACACAACTTCAACCCAATAAATTAGTTGCAATTACGTTGAACCTGAAAATCTTAATGGAAAAGCCGTAGTTACTTGGTCAGTAATTCGTAATATGAACAGCAATTAAAAAAGGTTGAAGTCTTGCAATTGCTAATGGACAGTTCATAACACGGGGTGAACAATTACAGCAACTTTGAGCTGTATTGTTTAGCATAATATGAATTGTAACCTTTTTCTTGCTTAGATTACTTGTATCGTCTAATGTCCCTTTTTGTACTTATATCAAACCCAAAATGGTCAATATCTTTGAAAATAGAGGGTCACTGAACAGGTTACTAATCCCTTACCATATTCGATATATTCGTTACAACTGGAAGGGCATCTGGTCAATTTTGTATCTTTCATAAATCAATACATCAAATATAATCAGTTTTCAATTTTATTCCCGTGTTAAATTTCACCTTCAAATGCAAGCTGATTTTTGTGAATTTCATGTCATAAATATAGAAACGATCTCAGGAGTGGCTACATATGGTTTCTTATCTGCAACTGATCAAAGTCTGTTAGTTGCATCTAACGTTCCCCCAAAACTTTGTATTAGCTGGTTGTTCTCTATATTCTTTCTCAATCCAGCCTTCCACTCATTGCGGTTGGTTCCCCAGAACCTCATTCCTTGTTTTGTGTTTTCAGAAAGAAGGGGAAGTAGTAAACGAATTACAACGCGAACAGGTTCAATAACTGAAAAAAGTTCCATTGCATCATTAGCAAAGCTTAACATAATTCGAGCTTGTTCATTTCTCGTTCCAAATTTCAATCATTATAAATTATAGCTGTAAGTACATGCTAAAACAAATGAAGGAACTTACCATCGAGAGCATGTGTTTTGTCAACGTTTCCATTATACTGCTCTTCGTAAATGTTGAGCAGTGTAAAGTAATATCTCATACCTTCAAAAAGACAAATAAAACCACCACTTTAAGAAATTTGAATGCAACAAGTTCTGTTTGTTCTAAAAATGTGTAACGTTTTTTAGAAGTCTTACAAAGGGCACAGGTATGAGTCAAGGGGCTGAAACCATCCATGCCTAATACTGCTGTGAACTGTGTAACATTTTTACCTTCGTTTTGTATTTTCCGAACGCGCTTTGTAGCGTCTTCAAAAAATTTGTAGGTCCATCTGGTCAGTTTGTTCATTTGACCAGTGACAGCCGCTCGTCTTAAATTCCAATCACCAAAGTTGATCTGCACAACTGAGTTTCAAATATGACATTTTGACTGAGGATTTGTTTGCCTTCATTTGCCTTCATTTGGTTGCAAATTGAAAGCCCTAACTTACGCGGTCGGCCTTCCATATCAAATCCCTCTTGGTTAATTGGATACTCCGTTTCGAAAAGTTGCCAATCCTCGTTTCCTATGTTATCAAGATTGTTGTCGGATCTCCACTTCAGGTGCTGTAAATAACGATAACCTTGCATATTCAAAGTCACAAAAACAACAAGATAATACAGTAAAATTGAGAAGTTATGCCAATACAAAATATGGCAGGCAGGCCAGAAAATGAAATTGTTTTAAGCAATTGTATTTTACCAACCTGTCGCAACATTTCGTCGGCTCTGTCAATGTCAAACTGCCGTGCTGATGGATATATTAAGAAGGTTGTAAAATAGACACGTACTCATGAATTATGACTATGAACTACATTTTAATTTGCAATATCATACCTCTAAGCCATCTCACTAGGTAGATACTTTCTTCCATGTATTTGTGGGGAAGTATTGGTTGAACACGTTTTCGGAACTAAGTGGCAATAGTAACAAATCAAACTAACTAGAAGTAATGATCATTTTGGAAAACAGTAGTAGGGGCAATTAGATAGTTAGTTAAAATTAAAATTAAAACTAAAACAGTTAGCAATCATAATCACATGCCAAAGTGAGAATACATCCAACTATTCTCTATTATATTATAAGTGCATTCATACCTTTGCCAATATCTCTCCTTGGGGGATCGTTAGTCTTGTATCCTCTTCAAAACTAATTGCAATTACTCCACTGATGTAGACGCATGCTAGCAGCACATTGAAAATGAGTGGGACATTAGCAGGACTCATTTTGGCAACTGAAAATATATTTGTAAAGCTCATGGTTATCTAAATAAGTAGATTAATAGACTTTTAGACTAATGTAATTGTTTCCATTGATGTACGTTTGCGAATGTAATTAATGAATAAATACCAATAATATTCTAAAGGAATTGCAAACTTTCGGCAGGTTCTGCAGAACTTGCAAAGCAGACTGGCTGGGACGGTCACCAATGGTATGTGAATAGAAAAGAGGTGTTACTCTTTGCCTCTTTCCAGTTTGATTACGTGATGATAATCCTAATCTACATAAAATACAATTCAGGCCATGCCATTATTTTTATCCCAACTATTATGTCTGTCCATCATATTTTTACGTTTTTCTTCTTCTTAGACTTTACTACCTTCAATTAAAAGTTCACACGACACGCAAACTGCTTGTGGACTGCAACGTTTTATTCTTTATTCGTACTAGAATCTTAAGGTGAACCTACCTCTAGGAGCAGAATGAAGCTTTTGCATAACGTATATATCAGGATGAAACGGAGGCATTCATGTTTGTACAGCTATAGCGTATGTTCTCGAAGGATTCCCTGCATATAATAGATTTAATTTAATTGACAGATCTTCGACTGACTAGCTAAGATTTAAAATATGCAAGGGAGATAACGCGAAATGTGTAAGAATCTCTGGATAGCTGAGTAAAAATTCTATTCGTAATCGTTCAGGATTACGTCCTTGTAACTTTTAGTTGCGCAGTTAGCTATTAAAAGGAAAGTTGAAGATTCTAATCGTACAGATGCGTAGTTCATAAACATTAACCAAACCATTCCCTCCTGATCTTGGTTTTTTAGACCATTCAACAATAATTAAATCCAATAACCAGTCAAATCACTACGCTACTGTTGTTTAACTATTCACTAGAAGGTATGTCTTGAGCTGTTCAGTTTAAAAGTTATCAACGTTGTTTCTGAATGTTTGTACTGAACATTAAATTTGAAAAATTATATTTTATAATTTGGTTTGAGTTAATGTTTAGAGTTTCATTTACATGATGTACTTAATTTTTGCATTTAACATGTAATATAACCAACTAGGCGAATTTCCTTACTAAACAATGGTTTTCCAAACAGTGAACCGATTGTAAATGCATTATACTATGTATTCACGACATCCATGAAATACTTACATAAAATACACGTATTAATTTAATATTTCTTGTATCATGTTTCTCATTCAGTTTTAGATTAGAATAAAACTATGCTTTTGGGGTATGATGCTTTTATTTGTGTTGATTGAGGACCAATTACTGCATTAGAAAAGGTTACTCAACATCCTATAATAATTCATCCAGTAATCGATATAATAATATACTACATGTTATTATTGTACTGATGAAAAGTAGCAATTGGGGGTATTGATAAGAAATTCAGTCACATTTTATTCCAGCAAACATTTGTAATGCATATAAATTACTGGCTCGGTTGGAAAAGTTCTGTATATAGAATTCGACATTTTTTATATTCGCCCTAATCCAATAGAAGTCTGATATATCGTTGGTTTTAATATCAAGGAGTCTATTTATAATTACGCATTTTTATTCCCGAAAACCAGTCCTCCTTGCATAATATCAGTGATCGATGTCTGGAATGCAGTCATATCAAGTTTACAGTTCACGCTTGGAGTGAGAACCCGATAAAATGTAAACCAGTTTGCTGAAATTATGCAATGGAGCGGCGAAAAATCACTTTAGTGTCATGTATTCCATTTTTCTTTAACTAACATGGCTTAGACTGGAGAAGACGACTGGGGAACATTTCAAATAAATTGCAGGTCACCTAGTTGCTTCAATTGCCCTGTTGAATAACTTAAGTTCGATGCTGAATGTTTGCTTTGCCACAATATGAAAACTTCAGAGAAAAGATGTGGCTTCATGTGGTAGAATCGATATAATAAACGTTATGGTGGTTTAAACCCCTAATTTCAATTTGTAAATGCACACACATGGGTGCAGAATCCTACAGGAAGGAATTTGCGACTTGTACACGTAAATGGGGAAGATCTGAATCTTATGCCATTTAAATACTGTAATTGCGCTACAGGACAGTTTGAAACCTGTGGAATATTCTGTACCTCCGTGCAAATCGAATGAACACAGACTGCGAATAGTTTAAAATGACGTTTTTTAATTACAACGTTTTTCAAAGGACAGTGTGGATTCATAGCTCAAAGGCTAAACTAGTCTAAAGACTCGCCTGATTCAATAATTGTATATTTGCTTAACAACTGATGAAATAAAAAGCTGAAATATTTTATATTTTATTCTAAATTATAAAAGGTTAGACATTAGGTTCCAATTAAAACTTTTATAATTGCATTTTGTATTTAAACATGAATTTTGCATTATGTCAACAGGATTTGTGTGATTTGAATCAATAATTGATGATTTGTATAAACTTCGTCCTCATTTATTTGCATTCGCATGTTGATGTAACCATACTTGCTAATAATACTCTACTACAAATTCCTCTTTGCGGAAACCATTTATGTTCTGTTTACTCAGGGATTATTTCTACGCGAGTTAATGATAAGTTATGATTTTGTGATAGGCTGTGATGATGTTAAATGTCGGCGTAATTCTTGTTCTTACAACGCCGTTAAAATCTTCGAACGCTAAAGTGAAAGTACTTTTGTTACAATATGAAGGGATTCACTTGATCCCTGGATGGAAATTTTCTAGATTGTTCCACACTAACAATCAATTTTATAAAAAGTTCAATATCTGGAAATGTATGCCCAGTTCACTTTTTATCTGTTAGCATTTGAAATCAGCATGTTATGAAACTAAAATACTCACATGTATCTTTTTATGCAGATATATGTGTGTATTCATGTTATTGTGTAATTTCTACTGTCCTATGATTTCGATGTGATTCCTTTAGGTATAAATGCGTGTAGGTAATTCAGTTAATTGGTTTTACCATTGCATTTCAATATAGAGAAAACAACTGCTCAGGCAACCCAATCTTTAAGAATTTGCTACTTTCTTTAGTGAAAAGTCACTTCACGCATCCCGTTAGTCGTATTTTGTACACGTATATGTTACTGTTAACTGCCACTGTTATTCAGTCAGTAATCGGGTGCTTAATTAAGCACCTTTGCTTAAAAGCTGCTTAATTAGGCACCCTGGGTGCTTAATTAAGCACCCTAAAAATTAATAAATTCAAAATAATTTTGTAACACTCGGTGTTAACTTTAAAAATTAAATTGAAACCACATTAATTAACTTCGATGAAAATAAGAATTTTTCATCGTGGCAATTTTATTTTTTAGCATTCTGACTTCAATCAGGGAATTTTTGAAAAATTGTGGGTGCTTAATTAAGCAGCCTTTGAGCAAAGGGTGCTTAATCAAGCTCCTTGGGTGCTTAATTAAGCATCTTTCAAGGGTGCTTGATTAAGCACCCTGGCTGCTTAATTAAGCACCCGATTACTGACTGTTATTACAAAACAAACATAAATTATGCATTGCTACAATCATGAATAATATTAAAGTGAAAGTTTTTCCACAATTGCTTTGGTCGATGCTTTTTAATTTCATTTAGTGTTCAACTTTATTTTTATATCATATTTTAATCCATCAGAACACGATGATAAGTCAATTACATAGAGTAGTGTCTTGTACAATAGCTGAGCTGTCATCATCGTCTTGAATTAGGATCCAATGTTCCTCCAAACACCTGTGTTAGTTGGTTATCATCTATCTCTTTGAGTAACCCGGTCCTCCATTCGTTACGGTTGGTCCCCCAAGTAACTATCGTTTTTCTTGTATTTTCAGAGATAACAGGCCATAGTAGTCGAATTAAAATGCGACCAACTTCAATCACTAAAAGTTTGCGAGTAAATTTACAAAACATATCCTCGTTCATTACCGCCCAATAATCGAACTAAACATTATTGAAAAATATGAAAAAATTACTCTGAACTGTATGAAATTTGTCCACATTTCCGTTATAATATTCCTCAAACCCCCTCACAATCGAGAAGAAAAATGGCACGCCTGTGTTTATTTGGTAACCAAAAGCAATGAGGATTAAAGCAGGATGCAATACTTTTTGCAATGATCAAAGAAACTATGAATGCATAATAATAAATAAAACTTTACAAACTGGACAGGCGGTGGTGACGGGATTGAACCCTTCGAGATTAAGAAGGATGGTAAACTGGGTAACATTTTTGCCTTCGTTTTGGAGTTTCCGAACACGCTTTGACCCATCCTCAAAAAATTTGTGCACCCATCTTGTCAGTTTATCCATTCGGCCTGTAACAGCCGCTCTCCTTATATTCCATTCACCCATAGGAACTTGAACGACTGCCGACGATTGAGACATAAGTGGTACACAAATTTAAAATTCAGTATAACAGTATTTATTATTGTATAAAAGTAATACCCACAGCGTTTAACACTTACGCGGTCTCCCTTGCTTATCGTATCCATCTTGGTTTACAGGATATTCTGATTCATAAAGTTCCCAGTCTTCGTTGTCAATTTCTTCAATGCGATTATCTGATCTCCATTTCAAATTCTACATATGTATCGAAATCAAACGAAACATATTCGTATAAGATCAGTAATGCTTCTAATTCTGCTTAAAAACGTTACTTAAAGTCTTTGCTAGTAACCTTGCGGAGCATCTCTTCGGCTCTGTCCAAGTCAAAATTACGGGCTGGCACATAAACATTATTATGTTACGATGAACAATTAGCATTTGCAACATACGAGACATTTCTTACTTTCTTTAGTAAAATATTGATGGTAATAAAAATATACCTCTCAGCCACCGTATAAGATAAATGCTATCTTCCATGTACTTGTGAGGAAGAATGGACTTGACACGCTCTCGAAACTGAAAAACAAATTGTAACATAAAGCACTTGCAAACAGTAAACGTTTGCTCCGTAACGTGAATACTAGACCAGTATGTATGAGTTCAATATGAAGACTTACCTTTCCCAATGTTTCGGCTTGACTGGCTGTCAACCTTGTGTCCTCCTCGAAGGAGACTGAAACTACACCAATTATACAGAAACATGACAACACACTGAAAACCGTTAGTGTATCTGGACCCATTTTTAATAACGACCACATTAATATGTTAATTTGTGTGGGACTGCTCTGAACTGTGGAATTCTGCAACAAAATAAAGTAAATTGATGACTACGTTTATGAGTATTTTTGTTCAATACCATAAGCTAACTAAATACTCCTAATATGTGTACATGGCAAAGATTAAATGATGTAAATCGTATATGTTCACTGGGTTTACATGAGTCCTTATAAATGAAGTAAATATGGCCCATGGAACGGACCGGTTTTTATTGCATTTTAGCTTTTCAGTTTTTATTTCGTGGGACCCTGTCTGAATCTTGTATATAATTAGTTTCAATTTTTTCTGTATACATCAAAGATGTATAATTCTCCATTTCCATTTTATGAACGTTAGTGGACATGCGAAACCACTTTCCTGTATACTGTTTTTTTTATCCAGGATCCAAACTTGAAATAAGTATGTAAAGCATTGCAATATGACGTGTGTATGAAAACGATTACTCGTTTTGTCGATGTTCTTTTGCATATCAGAAAAAAATTCAGTCAGTAGAGCTTTGCCACGGTTCCATTTCAGTAATCAGATAGATACTGACCATAGTGTAATTTAGCTCAATTATTACTGAGGTGTATGGTTTTAATTATTGAACAGTGAAAATGCATTAAAATGGTGTTTAATTATTTAATGAATCAGTACATAATATAGTCATTAGAGTTTGTTTGCTAAGTTATTTAGTCAATCTCTATTTCAACTGGCAGGCATAAGTTTGCATGCTGTTCCGTACCAATATAATATTCGTAGCAATAATCAAAGATTAGTAAGTTTATTGTCATTAGTTGGCGAAAATAAAACAACATATAGTACATGTTTAATGATAATAAACCCCTTCGCACAACCATACTCAACAATTTTGATGTTGAGCAGCCAATTATTACAAACTTGCATCTGCCATCCGAGTTAATTGTTTTCTGTTATTCCGAAAAGTTTGTGAGCGCTGAATGTTCAAATGTAGCATAGGGTTGCGCAATAGCGCCCCGTCCTTCATATCTATTATATGTACGTATTTAATATTTTTAATCGGAATAAATGTTATTTTATGGCATTGGCTTTAAAAACTAACCTGGATGAACAAATTTGTAAGTGCATTGGTTTAAACAAATTGTATCTAAAGACAGACCAAAGTTATTATGTTATACAGTATTGCAAAAACTTGTTAACCTCCACATGCCAATCTAAAGACACCAAAGCTATATCTACTATAACGCAAAGCTCTGGTGCTGCAAAAACTTGTTTTACCTCCACATTCCATTTTACGGAGTGATTAAATTACAAGCATTAAAAAATTTTCTTTATTTCCTTTTTACTTTACTGGATTAAATCGCTCAGCCACTCCGTTTTTCATTTTTCATAACGTAGTGAAAGTCGTCTCAAAGTCAAAAGTGAAACTTGTATGATACTGTGTAAAATTATTGAACGTAACTATAGATGATTAAGTGCTAGTTGATTACTCAAAAAACATGATTCTGATGATTCCTGTAAATGCATTACATTACAATGTATGCGCAGCAAATGCTTATGCATTTCACAATACCCAGAAAAACAATGCATGGTCGTGCGTTTGGTTGACGTAAATCGGGAACAAAAAGTTGGGAATTTAAATGCTACCAGAAATATTTCGTCGCGTTGCTAGTTTTTAGGTTCTGCTTTTGGGTGACTAATTGCTCACAAAATGTATTGGACAAGTTATGTACATATAGAATGCAACGAAGCACCTTATTCTTAATCAAAATTTTACCAGTTCCATGTAACATTTTATATTGGCTGTAAACATCATGTTGTAATGTTCCCTACATATACGCAAGATTATCAAAGCTACATAGAGCACACTGGAGCTTCGTGGTTTTCCTTCACGAGTTATTCATGCCAACCAATTGCATAAGAAAGAAATATGAAGTTACGGTGATGACGGACGGCATTTTCCATTTCCACGTTTCGTTGATGGAAAGATTAAGCCAGATATATGCGAACCGTAGTAATGACACATAACATAATCAGTTTTGCAAATAATCTTATTCATCTTGAAAAAATACATGGTTACAGGTTTCCTGTTTGAATTGGATTTTTTGATTGATTTCTCTTAAGCTAAGGTACATGTAATAAAGTTTTGCTACCAGAGTATCAAATTACACTTTCGCTGTACTCATTCGTTAAATTGGAACAGTACCATGCCTAATTGATATGCATGTTTTATAAGTGCCACAAATACCTTCCAAATACAGGCTCTTCTGCAGCTTCATCTGAATCTTCAACGTAATTACATATATACATAATAGGATCAGCTTTCGGTAGTAGCATCCAATGTTCCCCCATAACTTTGTATTAGTTGACTATCATCTATATCTTTGTTTAAGCCCGCTCTCCACTCATTCCGGTTAGTTCCCCAGAAAATCATTGCTTGTCTTGTGTTTTCAGAAAGAATGGGTAATAACAACCGAATTAAAACGCGAGCAGGCTCGATCACTGAAATATTCAATTGTATGCTTTAAACCAAGTGCATTCAATACAACTTAACCTGCCTCTACCCGAGCAATGACCATAAATAAATGCAGAAACGAAGAAATCTTACTGTCGAGGAAATGTGCTTTATCAAGGTTTCCATTGAAGTGCTCCTCGAAAACGTCTAGCAGTGGAAAGTAAAATCTCATGCCTAACCCAAGACACACAAACAAGCAAGTCTTGTAAAATACTCTTTAGGAATAGTATGTAACTGTTTTAGATCGCACAACAGTGCTAATTACACGAGTCTTACAAAGGACACAGGTATGAGTCAAGGGACTGAAACCATCCATGCCCACCACTGCCGTGAACTGTGTAACATTTTTGCCCTCGTCTTGTTGTTTCCGAACTCGCTTTGTACCATCTTCAAAAAACTTCATAGTCCATCTTATCAGTTGCGTCATTCTACCAGTTACAGCTGCTTTTCTTAGATTCCATTGACCAAGATTGAATTGTACAACTGGCAATTTCAAATAAACCCGATTGACAGACTGTCCAAATAGTATGACTTGTTCGGATGTGTATCAAGTTGTAACACTTACGAGGTCTGCCTTCCATGTCAAATCCTCTCTGATTAATTGGATACTCGGTTTCGAAAAATTGCCAATCCTCGTTCTCTATGTTGTCAATATTATTATCCGATCTCCACTTCAGGTGCTGTATGAATGTCATTATGATAGATTCAACGTGGCATAAAATACAGGACAAAGATACTTGATACGGTACCAATGTGAATTTAGGATACACTATAAACTTAAAAATGTTTTTAACAAAATTGTTAGCCTTTCACCAACCTGTCGCAGCATCTTTTCAGCTCTGTCCAGGTCAAACTGTCGGGCTAAAGTGTACCATCAGCGTGAAAATGATAATATATCTCGAAGGAATATCATTGCGCTTATGAATATGATTGAAATCGCATGAAACCCAAAGTCTTACCTCTTAGCCATCTCACTAGGTAGATATTTTCTTCCATGTATTTGTGGTGTAGAATTGGCTGAACACGTTTTCGGAACTGGGAAAGAAACGAAATCATTTTCGAATATGAATCTACCAGGTAACCGCAAATCGTGCTACTAAACGCTGGCCGAGAAAGTTTTCAGACAAGGTGATTGAGAATAATGAGTATCAACAAACCTTTTCTAATATATCTCCTTGAGTAGCTGTTATTCTTGTATCCTCTTCAAAACTAATTGAAACTACTCCAGTAATGTAGACACACGTTAACACACTGACAGCAAGTGCGACAATCGGACTCATTTGAAATCGTAAAATATGTGAATACTTTTAGAGTTTTCTAAATGCAGCGAGCAATTTATTTATTTCTAGCGATAAAACGTTCCGCCTTTGAACATGAATTAAATATTTTAAGATGGTGTTATTCAAACTGACAAGGAAATTGCAAAACGTTAAGAAAGTTCACGCTCAGCTTGCACCGCAGAAAGAACTGCCTGCTTGTTCAGGGAAACAATGAAGAGAGTACCGAAAGACATTTTATTAATCATGTTAGGTTTCTTCATGTATTATTCAGGCTCGGTATTACATGTTATATAAAAGCTGTAATTCCTACCATGTAATTTTTTCAATAAACATAACTACTGCCATGTATGCCTAATTTTATTCTTTATGTATTGCGTAACCTTCATTCAATTAAAATTCATATTATGACATGTGAAACAAATTGCTGGATTGAAACTTTTTTTTAAATTTTTCTAGAATTTTGGAATGTGTCTACCTAACTATAAGAATAACTCAATGCAGTATAAACAAAGAGAAGACACATGTGTGTACATACTATGTACCTATTACATCCGTTGATACATTTCTGCATATAAATTGACAGAGCATTGACTCACCTGCATTGAGTGAAACAAGCATAATGCATTAGCTTGCTTGTGTTAAAGTTCACAAGTGTAAATCTAGAAAAAATTCAAATCTAGAAATACATATACGACAACTAGATACTAAATCCTTACAAATGTGTAGTTTAAAGCTTCTACCAACCCTACTGTTTCAGAGTCTTGATGTTCCACTCTACTTTTCTATACCATTTAAAATGCATAAAACACTACCGCATCATGTAGCCCAATAAAGCTGACAATCTGTAATCCCTTGCATGGCGTTAAAGAGTGACAACATAATAGTTCAAAGTTGTATTGCATAATAATTGGACAACTTTCTGACCGAGACAAAGCATGTTGAACTCGTTAGGCATTGTTAAAGATGTACATATGAGGTATGAGAAGATTCTTAATAAATGCTTTTTCATAAGTGACCTTCAAATACCTAAACACCAAAAGTTCATACAGTCGAAGTAGGTGCTTCATTGAAATAGCATTTAAAAGAAGAAATCCTCGACTGATTACTGATAAGACGCTCAAACACGATTTTTCATACCAGTTCCAGCAATGTTTCAATGTATAATTATTGAAAAGATGAAATTCTTCTTTTTTGATACACAACTTTTTGCTTTGATGTTAAAACAGTTTTCTCGTCCTGCGCAATTCCAATTAAATTGTGTACGCTCTGGTTACAGTATGTATGGCTTTAAAAATTGTGAATTTTTTATTCCAGAGATCCAGTCCTCATAAATCCAGAGACAGATGACATATTCTCTTTAGAATGGAATTCAAGTTAATTTCAAGTTTTTGTTTTTAGCTCATGTATCTGATGTATCGTATGAAGTAGTGATTGGTAAAATGTAAACCAGTTTACTTAAATCAATGCCAGAATGTCAAATGAACGCTTCAATGTTTGAGTTTTCTTCCAATCCAACGCTTCAATGTTTGAGTTTTCTTCCAATCCAAGTATGCCTCAGATATTCCAATGCCATTTTTGGTTTATGATTAAGTGGTGATTCTTGATGGAAGTTGAATAAAAAGTTTCACAAAAAGTTTTTTTTTTGTATATTAAATATTTATTACCACATTAGCATATAAATGTGTTGACGAAACCTCATACATATTCTTATATATAATATCATGTATCATGCACCACTACTAGCCATATAAATTAACAATTTTTGAAATACAACAAAATACTGCTCACTTGATGTCCCTCTAAAACAATTTTTCACTGTGAGTGTTACTTTTGATATTTAGTAATAAGTCTCAATGATCAAGAACTCTTTGAATTTCTCTAAGTTATGATAAATGACAAAAGTACATCATTCCACCTACATTCATTTATAACTCTACTCCAGAATATTTTTGATTCTCGATCTCTGCAGCATTTCTCCTCCCCATATGTATATATAATATATGCGCTTCTTAATCTAGCAATATAATGCACAACCTCTTGCTTTTACCAAGATTCTTATCCCTCTGTAAAAAGTACATTATCAGATATCTTTAGAATACGATACGACGACGACAGATAAGCTGAGAGGATCACTGGGTAAAAAAATTGACACTTGAATCAACTTATGTACCATCGCATTTTCTCGCACGTAATTTTAACTACATTAGTTAGCACTTATCACTTGACAAGATTACAAAAAAAATCGCAGAAAAACACTATGGAGTTTCATAATTCGTTATCTTACGTTGATTTGGTTTCATCGTTTAAAATATCTATCAACATGAATATAATGAAGCAAGGTTGACAGGAAAATTTTCACAGTTCAAGCTTGTGTCCAACTTTTTTTATGCACACGCACGCTCGCACACACAATGGCTTCTGTTTAATGCTAAAAATCATGGCATGTATGTAATGCATTTGTAAAACATTCTTGAAAAAGTCTTTGATTGAACTTTAACTTCCAGAAGAATTAAAAGGATTTAACAACTCATCATATCATCATCATCATCTGATTAGTTAGTTGCTTATCGTGACTGATGAGAGTCTTCTTTAGATCTGGAACCATGAGGCGATGGAGGGACGACAATTTGTTTTTCCTCCGATTGATTCTGGTGTTTACTCGACCCTGCGCTTGGACTGTTGGGTCCATTCTGTTGCTGACTAGAATGCAAGTGGGTATGACTATGGGAGTGTGGGACAGGAGATGGAGGAATACCAGCGTTCAGTAATGGAATGGGCCCACCCAGCGGACTTCCTTTTGAGGTACTACTAGCAGCTGGAGAGGCGCCGGGTGGCACACTGGAAAGTGGACTTCCTCCGCCTAATACTCCTAGCGGTATGCCGCCATAAGGACCATTGCTGAATAGCCCAGGTCGTAAAGCTGCAGCGGCGTGGTGAGGTTGAAGTCTAGCCAGCTCTCGCTCTCTCTCACTGAGCTGGAGGAGGCTGAGACCCATTCTTGGTCCAGGTCCGAGGAAGCCCGGAAAAGTGTCCCAGGCTGATGATATTGGAACGTTAAGAGGAGACGACGGTGGGTACATCCTGTCAAGATGAAATCCAATCCAATTGATAACACAACTGAATAATTCGAATCATAATAATTGAGAGTATTAAACTTGGCATTTGTGCAATTGTGCACGCCCGCTATGATCACTTTACCTTGACGGGTGAGGAGCTGCGGCTTTCTCTGCTGCCATCCTCTCACGAGTCTCACGCTCATATGATGACATAACTGGTGTTGAGGTCTTGTCACGTTCTCCATTACTGGCTGATCCGTCATCTTTACTCCGACCTCCACTAGATTTAGAATGTGATGAATGGACGGCACTTGTACTGTTACTATGGGAGTCATTCGACCGAGAACTGCGGGAATCACCATCCCCATTTTCCAATGGCGTTCTCGCTGGTCGCACTGGTGATCGATCACGAAATGGAGATGAATCTCGTCCACGACTTTCCCGCTCCCGTTCCCTACTTTCTGAACGACGACTTGTGCGCTCCACGTCTATATCCTTTTGCCGACGTGTTTCAGTGGGAGTTTTGGAATCACGTTGATCTTGTCGAGGGACCTGCCAGTTTGCTCCTAGGGCACTACTTGCGCCGGGAAATGGATGGCGAGTTGGAAATCTATAAAAACAATTTAGGTCATCATAATATACATGGGTTACAAACTATTAAGTACGTGCTAGCTGGGAGAAAGTTCAGCTTTTATTCTAACCTTGCCCACTGATCTTGACCAGGATTCTGCAATGCAACCAGAGATGAAAGATCTCTTCCCAAAAGACTAGATCCAAGGCCACTTAAACCACCAAAACTTGGTCCCAAGGCCCCAAATCCTGGGTATCGAGGAATAGGTGGGCCTACAAACAATTCAAAAACAATTTAGTGATGATATTACACTCGATCTTTTGAGCTAAATGTTTGAAGTAAATGTTGTGCAATAAAAAGTAGGTTTCGACTAACAATGATAGCTACCTAAGTGTGAAGCTGGAGAGCTGAGGAAAAGGGCAGGGTCATACGGCGTGCCTCTGGGTGAAGCATGAGGTGGTGGAGCATGCGGAGATAAAATAGGTGCTGTAAATGGCGGAGCCTCTCCAGGACGAGCTAAGCCCGAGAAGGCATGATTCGACGATCGAAGCAAGTCTGCCGTCAGACTCGTGGGTGGTCCCGAAGAACTAGCGGAAACTGGTGGCGTTGATAGTCCTGCAACATTTCCAGCTCCAATAGCTGATGATGGAGGTACCGTTTTTGAAGAGCTACTGGCACTTGAACTACTACTGGCGTTTCCAGCCTTTCCTCCTTCCCCACTACCCCCTTTCTGTTGATGCTGATAGATTTCCCAGGCGATTCTCACATGCATAGCATTCCACTTTCCAGATTTCTGTCATTTTAAAAACACGATTGTTGCATTAATTCAGAATTACATCTAACCTTTGTTTAACCTTCACAATGTTTCACTAAACTTACTTTCTGAGTGTACTGTGGAAGCTGGGTTGGAGGAGCAAATGGTGTAGTAAGACTTGGCGGGGGTAGAATTCCATTGAATCCAGGGTATGATATGCCCATATTGGTTCGATAAAATGAGGAATCGATTCCTACTTTAGGTAAGTCCTTAAACTGCACAAAACAAAATGAGCCGTTACATAACAATTCAACCTAAAACAAACCATAGTAAAAGTTGACCAATTTACCAATGGTGGCGGAAACAGGGCTGAATGTGGAGGAGGTGGTCCAGTGGGAGGAGCACCAGGTGTATGAGGTGGTAAATGACCCACCCCTGAAAGAGGTGGCAGCAAAGCATGATGAGGATGCATGTCACTAGGCCTGGTAAGGAAAGGGGATGGTCCACCACCTCTCTCCGAGATCAGTCTGTTCTCCAAATCTCTACGTACTATATCACTAGATGATGGGCCTGCAAGTAGTTTAAAGAAAGAATATAAATTTAAAACCGTTCATCATATAGACCATAAATCTTCAAAAGTGCTTATTATTTACCAGGAAATAATGGGTCCGATCCTGGCCCAAACGCTGGTGGCTGAGATGCCGGGTGGGAAGAAATAGAACTTAACGGTAGTATGGGTGGCGCAAACATGTTGGGAGCTGCTGGATGCGGGGAACTAAGTCCGTGAGGAGAAACACCAGGATAACCCCCAAACGGGCTATTCACAGAGGATTGCTGAATAGACAAGTTTCCTCCAGCGGATACCGAAGGATGAACAAGCTGAGGAGCTGCAGGTGGCGGTGTTGGCCTAGGCACGGGGGACAAACCTTGTACCGTGCTACATATAGAAACCATAGCATTTTAAACTAAAATTCACACATACTTTTAAAAATCATAACTTGGCAGATAAGCTACCTTAGCCATGAGGCTGCTTTAGAATAAGACGAGCTCTGAAGTTGTGGAGACAAGTTTGGAGGAAGCTGCAAATGAGATGAGTGCTGTGAACTGCTGACAGGTGTGACACTTGACCTGCTCAGACTACTCACATTGCTGCTGCGAATTGACAAACAAAGGAAATCAAAGCATATCATTAGTCATGCCCATTTACTTTCACCCTCACTTCACTAAAGCATGCTGCTAAATACCTATAGCTATCACGTTCTCTGGTAGGACTGTGACCCCGTGGAGAATGGCTACGTGAAGAACAATACTGAGTGCTTGTGGACGTAGCCAGTGAGTTGTTGGTTTGATTGTTTGACAGACTGTTACTGTTCGTTTGGTTACTGTTGGCTGCTGGTAGCCCACCTATTGTTGCAATGGGAATGGTAGACGCACTACTGTTACTTCCTGCCGACGATGACTTTCCCGGATGTTGCAGGGCTTGCGTGGTGTTTCCAGCACTCACACTTGAATTGTTAGTATGACTATAACCTGCACTATAAGGATTCGTGTTTGTACTCGAGTTGTTGATTGAGATATGGTGGTGATGTTGGTGATGATGTTGTGGATGGGGATGCTGATGATGTTGACCGCCAACCGGAACGGAACCTCTTCCGCTCAAAGGTGAGGGATGAGATGGCAAAGAGCTGTGACTGCTTGAAGTACTCGTTGGAGAATCCAGCAGTCTTGCTATTGACCCAAAGGCCTTTGCAGCATTGGATTTGTTGGTCGTTGATGAGTTACTAGTACCTGCATCGGGTTCAGAGAAAAGAAAGGATTATTCACTCATTCCCATTACCCCACTGGAATCCCTTGCTTAAGAACTTTTACTAAGCGAAGCTTACCTTTATTATCCTTAGTTGTATGTGAAGGCTTATGATGAGAGACAGACTGACTACTACGAGCTCCAGAATTTGATGACTGTGATCTATTCTTTCCTCCCCCTAAGGCTTCCAATGTACCGTGGTCCTATTGTAAATAAATATAAATCCAAATGAAATTTAGAGTCACATTTATTGAAAGATTGTTTGCTGAAAACAATGAGGGGTTTCATTACCTTTCTTTGAGAAGAGTCGCTTTGGGGCCTGGCAAGAGATCCGGTGGGAGGAGTATTTTCCGGTTTCAGGCTTGGATGCGTTTGCTGAGGATAATGATGATGGTGTTGTTGTTGTTGTTGGTGGTGGTGGTGGTGAGGATGATGATTAGTTGAATGTGAGGAATGCGGAATCTTACTGCTATTTGTATTATTAGTAGTGAAGTTACCAGGATAGCTTGTACCGCCGATCGGAAGATTACTATAATTGTTTTGAGTACTGCTATGTCTGATACGATTATTGTTAGCCTGGTGAGGATGAGGATGCTGATTGTTCTTTAAGTTATGAGGATGCTGAGGATGATGATGATGAGGATGGTGCTGATGAGATACTGAGTAGGGAGAGCCAAGTGGAACCAACGGCTCCTTGGGACTCTCTGGCTGAAGGACCGTCGTGCCCGACGACGATTGAGACTGAGATCCACTGCAGGCGCTAGAAGCTGATGGAGGACCACCTCCTAATGGACTTCTGACGCGAGTAATAGCTGTGGTGGCATATGGCGTAAACAAAGTTTGTGAGCCGATGCGACCTTGGCCGAACTTCTCTTTTGGAATACTAACTGGCGCGACAACTTGCTGTTGTGCGGGCTGAAGACCACTGCTAACTGACTTTGGACTCGGTTGACTAATTGGTGTAAATGCGGTTTGAGAGGATGCGACGGAGGTTGCGTGTGAGTGGGAAAGTGGGGGATGAGATGACCCGTCACCTGGACTTTCAACGGGTTGCGTTGAATATGCGTTGTGGCCGTTAATTTCTACCTGGCGCTTTGAAGGGCTTATTGGACCATTCTGTTGAGAAAATGAGACAAAAACCAATCCAACATTATAGTTATGCCAGATTCATCATACTTTATATTTGGATTTGATGTGAATACACAATAACAAGCTCTACAAAGGAAAGAGTAAAAAACGTGCAACGAACCGTGAAAAGCTTCACATCAGCAGCTTCCGGAGCGTCCCTCTTGATGGGAACAGCACTCCCGTGTGGATCACCACTACTAGCACCACTACCACCGCAGCTTACGGCTACGGATGTTGAAGTCGAGCTTGTTGTTGGCAGTGAATTGATGATGGCGACCGGTCTCGATGGTGTCGATGGTTTTTGGTGAGAAGAGAAGTGGGATTGTGGCGGCGGATGAACACCTACTAGTGGAGAGCTAACAGAGTTGGAGAACTGGGTGCCGACTGCAGCAGACGAAGTCGCTGAAGCTAACGATGACACTGATGGATGCAAGCCGTCGGTCGAAGTTGAAGTAGATGCGGAGTTGTTTCCACTAATCACAAGTTTCCCTTTGCGCTCACACAAGAGATCGTTTCCGAGATGCGTTGATGTCTCCGCGAGTTTCACAGTCTGAGAAGGTTGAAGATTGTCCAGAACACCGCCTTTGCCAGCTGAATCTACAGAAGAAAAAAACATAGCAAAGATATATTAAATTTACATTTTATCCTACACACATCTTTCATATCTCCTTCATTTGTATGCTATCAAGTGTCACACATTTCCAGACTTTCACTCCTTACGCTTGCTGTCCCTTTCACCCCATATTCATTTACATGTATCCACAACAAAATCAACAATCCCCAAACCCTAACTGCATTCACCGCAGAGAAACACGCCACGCAAAAACACAAACAAAAGTACTTTTTTTGTCTGCATCAAAGCAGCTAGCGTTCTCCTTTCTCATGACAAAGAAAAGGAGAAAGCGGAGAGCACGAGACGAAAAAACAAGAGAGAAAGAGATGAAAGATGAGCTTGAGAATAGGACGCTGTGTCATGACACAACATCTTAAGTCACTACATGCATTGCTTGCTACAAACACACGCTCTCCACTTCTCCTCTCTCCAAAAAAAAATCGAAAAAATGGAGAAGAGGGAAGAGAACAAGGAAAGTAAAAACTTTTTTTCTTCTTCGCCTCTTTCTCTTCTTGAAAAAAATGGTAGACTAGTGACATGTCATTCCATATAGTAGACAAAGGATAATATGCTATAAAAATATATGCGGGTTTATAAAAAGGGATTTCAAGGAGTAAAGCATACGGATTACATGGAAGACAAAAGTCAGCAAACCAAACCAGCATACTTGATGCCCTGCTGGCCTGGCCTTCTCTTTGGATTCCGGACTATTTTTTATATCCTTCATGAATGTTTTCTTTTCTCTCAGAGGAAATAAAATGCTCACCAGAGTGTTAGTAGTATGGTGTAATAATATATTATATGTCAAGTAAAAGATTTTTTTCTACTCCTTCGTCGTCGTTGGAGGCATTCGTACAGAGGCTCTTTTCTTTCGCTGTGAAATACATATAGGGATGGTCTTACGTAGGAGAAATGTATAGAACTTTTAGCAACTGAAAGAGAAAAATACATTTTTCACTCGGGATTTTTTTCTCTGCTACCCTCACAAGTCTTATGCTTCGAACAAGGAAAAAATGTTTTAGCAAACAAAAAGCGGAAAAAGAAGACAACAAAAAATGGAAGCAAGTTCTTTTTTAATGTCCAAAAGGGGATATGTATTAAGGAAAAAGGATAATATTCTCTACTAGTTTATCTGCACTCCTTTTCCTTCCAGTTTTTCCTTGTGTTTGCACACACATTTTTCCATGTTGTTGGGAAGAGAAAAGGCAGGAAACGAAATCACAAAGAAGAGAGGGAGAAGAGAGGAGAAAGTAAACAAGTAATGTGGGATAATTTTTCGGTTTAAGACTTTCTCTTGTCTCCTTGTCACCGTCAAGCGTTCTCTCCATGGAGTTGACATTAAATGAAATCATCAGGCGAACTCAACCATTTCCTTGCCATAATGCGTCCACCGCCACCACCACCAACCAATACCACGCACACCGCAGTCCACCAACATGATATGTGTGTGTGTGTGTGTGTGTGGCTGAAATGGCTGACAAAACGGGTATTGTTTGCTTGCTTTGTGTGTATTACAAAACCATGTTATTTATCATCTCCCATCATATCATCGTCTTCCTTGAGAACGAGCTAATGTGAACGGATACTGCAGATACAAGATGCGTTCTTAATGTATTGGACATAGAACTACTCACTTTTCTCTCTTACTTTTGGAAATAAGTTAAAATTTTGGTAGATGATGTTGCTGAATATCCGCATCCGTTATAATAATGTACACACTTCTCATTGGAAGGTTGAAATTTTTTGAAGCTAAGATCAAATCAAGGATATATGAATACATGTAATTTCAACATATGAGATAGTAGTGTGGTTTACTCTATTTTCTTCGTAGGGCCCATATATACATGCTTTCCACCACTAGCATTCTCGTGGTATAATCAATAACGGGAAGAGAGAGAGAGAAAAAAGAAAGGAAAAGTAAAGAGAAGAAAAAAGTGAACCTAGGGCGACAAGGAGAACAAAAGCATTTTTCTTTTTTTCAACTAGACGTCTTATCTTTCTCCAATTTATGGTCTCACCACCACCCAAAGACCTTGGTTGGAGTAATGGGAGCAAGTGATGAAAAAAGAAAAGGAAAATGTCTATATCGCCCTGTTTCCAAGTGAAGGGAGACCGGAACTGAATGATTTATGGTGAAAGGTCACAAGAATCATGTCCAAATTCTTTATTCTCTGTTAGCACTTCCTCTTGTCGACATTACGCTGTGTTCAAGCTCTCGTGTCGGCAAAGCATCAAGGAAAAAATGGTGATAGTAGTCAATCGGAAATCAGATTCAAGGAAAAGAATTATGATATCAGCTGTCACCGTCTTCCTCTCAGAAATACATGGTTTGGCCAGCCAAACAGGGAAAGTCCAACCAAACCCATTTTTACAATGATCCTTATCCTGCGGCTGAGCCCATTTTTCAAATTACTTTATTGACAGACATTTAATTTAAAATTAAATTTAGAAATTAAATCCGACCGACCAACCCCATAAATTCCATGCACATCCACAATTTGTCTCTTTAGAGCCATATTCACACAACATAAAAATCAAACCGACATGACATTTCTGCTTTCACTCAAGAAGCCACCCGGGTTGTTGCGTATAAAAAAAAGAGTACATAACAAATGGGGCTAAATTCCCTCCAGTACAATATCCATATTCACAGACACATTATGTTTGTATCATCATCATCTCTAAATCACACGAGAAGGGAAGAAAAGAGCAGAAAAAAAAGTACACATATGGCATAGATCAGAAGAGAAGGTTGTTGAATAATGGGCCAAAAAATGGAGAGCCTGTTCCCTGTTCACGCTTTCTTGACTCAAGCTTTCTTCAAGCAAGAATGAATCTTGAGGCTAGGCAGGAGCTACTACCATTACATTACACTAGACTACTTCCCTCTCTTCAGCCTGTTCAAATCACTAGGACGAGAAAAGGAATAAAAATAGATTCTTTTTTTTTTTTTTGGAAAAAGACAGACTCAAAGAACCCATAAAATCAGCAGAGACTAAGCACGTCAAGTCAAGCTTACGTACAATAATACATAAAAAGTATGATAATATGTGTACAAAACGTAGATACATGCACATTTTTCATGGTTATATTCAGCTGGGAGAGGAAGTTTAAGGATCTTGAAGAAGAAGACGAGGACGACGAGCTAGTGAAGAGAGAGAGGGAAAAAAATACACCGCTTTCTCCATTTGTCAGTCCCCTGCACTCGCTCTCACTATTTTCCCTTTAAACAGGAAGAAGTACGCACTTACTTACTTTCATTGTGTATGTAATGCAAGTACTTTTGAGAGTGAACGTGCCGTATAAACATATTCATTCATCTCCTTCTCCCACTCTTTGTCCTTTTTTCTCAAGCAACCACTACCACATCACCACCACACTACAGACGAGTGAGAGAAGGTCTTGGCTTCCATATAAAGTACATCATATCATCCATATCACATCACCATCACCAGTCTCATATGTATATCATTTTCTCCTCGCCGGTCTACCATTTATGTTGTACGCTAATCTATGTGAGGAACGTACAGATTTTTCCTCTCTCACACACACACAATTCCCTCTTGAAGAACACAAAGCACATGAGCACCAGTGGAAAAAGCACACTGACACTGAGGTTTTCCCCGGCATATAATACAATAGACGGGGAAAAAAATCCTCAATTTTTTTCTTTTCTCTCCTTCGTCTTCTTCTCTCTATTTTTCTTTCTTGGTGAAGAATAAGAAAAAAGAATGAAGCTCCTTCTGTCTGCATTCACATTCTGTTTTCACTGACAACAAAAATTTCCCTCTTGTCGACGTCAACGAAAAGAAAAGGGAAAAAAGGTTTTTTGCTCTTCAATCTACTCGCTCCGTATTCCTTTTGTTGTGCATGTACACTCTCCTTTTCTTCTCCCTCTTTACTCATTCAAGTGTGCTCTTTTTTCTCTCTTGAGAAGAAAACCGAGCTGCCTTTTGATTCCTTGGCAATGCTAATACACTTATTTTCACCGACCAGACCAGATTATACTATTACCATTATTACGGTGATAATCATGCTCATATATGTATATAATCCGGCTGTATTATACACTTCTTATTTTTCTTTCCTTTTCCTATTATTTCCTCCTTTTTAGCTCGTTGTCTGGTTAAATGCACCAAGGATAAAGAAAATGGGACTATTTAATGCCATGCCAGAGAAAAAGAATAAATCTAGGAGCTGAAATCCAATGACTCTTCCTCCAGGCTGGAAGCGAGGTAGAAATAATAGAAAAGCAAAAATTCTCTTCATAAAATATGATACAGAGAAATATTAAAGCTTATTTCATATTATGCGTTATTATTCAACGTTTCACAATGTTCTACTCCGTCAAAGCTCTACCTCAACTCAACTGCAACTCCACTGGATTGTATCCCAATACATAAATTTCGTTTACGCCCCCCTCCTTTCTACACCCATTTTTTTGCGCCTTCTCATTATTAAGCTATTCACTTTCGGCTCTAATGGAATATAAAAAGTTAAGCGGAGAGAAGAATAATGAAAGCACAGAAGAAAGAAAAGGTATGCAAACATGGTTTATCTCTCTTCAGGGGAAAACTACATGTCTTTATTATGGAAACTCATAAAATCGTTATTATATATCAACCGATATTTTTTTTCTTGGAGAAAGTGTTTCCTTCTTTTTCGCTATTTTCATAATACGCTCACGTTTCGTCGAGTAAGCTAGACTACTTATGCACACGGATTTCCAATTTTCCACATTCTAATTCCCACTTTTAAGTTCGTTGGGTGCCAATAAAAATTCCGTTTTTGGCTCCGACTCCTGTCTCTCACTCCATAAACCTAGTTTGGTAGAAGAAAAGTGGGCGAATGATATAATTTCTTTGGAGAAAGTATACATACTTCAACCAACAAATTCAACGTCACACACAATTCCTTATCAGTGAAAACTTCAATCAGCGGCAACCATGATACGGTAGTTGTTGGGGTAAGATAATGTTTGGGGAATCACTGTGCTTGATTTCACCAAGAATCTCGAAAAAAAATTGCATGAATAAGAAAAAAGTTCCTTTCAACCATTTTACCCAGATAAAGAAAGAGGTAGAAATGAGGACGAACAATAGAAAAACAAATCCAACAAAGTCCCGCATATTTTTCATCTTTTCAGCTACTCTCTTGTTGAACAACTAGGAGAATCTCTCCTTTCTTTCTGGCGAATTTGCTCAAACAACAACAAAAAAGGAGTATTCTGTTGTTATGTATGAAGCTTGTAATTTTTTTTGTAGTTTTTTTTTGCACCATCCATAAAAATACCAAGAAGACTGAGCGAGAACGAAAAAAGCTTCAAATATGCATGCATAATATTTGCCTGTGTGGATTTTCAAAGCTGGAGAGATAAAAAACGCTCGTACTTCTTTTTTTAGAAAGCGTAAAAAGGAATGAAGATGAGATGAGGAAAGAAAAATATGTAGGGAGTAAGTAAATCTTTCAGAGAGAGAAAAAACAGAGCCCTGATATTACTGAAATGCTATATATTCCCTTCTTCTTGGGTGTATTCTTCTCCCACAAAAAAAAGGTAAAAGATTTTGAGACCGAGAAAAGAAGAGATAAGAGCTTTGAAGCAAGTTCAAGTAACATTACTTCCTATTCATGTGCTCCATAAATGTGAGCCAACCCTACCGTAGAATACACTCCATACTACGACCACCACCACACGAGTCTTTTTTCTTCCGCCATACGCTTCACTTTATCTCTGTTTCATTCCCATCTCCTTATAAAACTATATGCCCATCTTGTTGGCCGTGTTCCTTTACATCTTTTTTCAACAGAGGAGGATTACCAGTTCACGCTACTTTTTGCATGGAATGGAAGTGAAATTCATTATTGAAGGAGAAAAAAGGACATGGCTAAGGCTAAGCAATAGACATAGAGAAAGAAAAGTTGAATGTGAAGTGAGTGAGTAGTCAGTGGTACAGGGCAGGCCAACAGGCCAACCCGAAAAAAATGGGAGAGAAAAAGACCTTAGCCTCCAACTTGTACGTGGAAGCAAGCACTGTATAACATCTCAAAGTAATGTTTCCCTCTATAAAAAAGAGGAAAAGTGAGGAAGAGAGAAAAAAAAGTCTGTGATCGATTTATCCTTCTCTCCACTGCTGCTACAATGTGTACTAGGAGCTCACGAGAGCTAGACCATGAACAATTGTATAATGCAAAGAAAATAGGGAAAAGACGAAGGAGGGAGAAAGAGGAGGAAAGAGCTGACGATCATGATGATGATGACGACGATGATGATGAGAGAATAGTCAAGTAAGAGAAGTGGTAATGGTGCATATGTTGCAGCAAAAAAGTTTCATGTTGATGTTATAATGTATATTCCACCAAGCCAGGAAGAAAGGCAAAACCGGAGGATAAGAGAGAATCTAAGACTTTTTTTTTTACATCCTTTCTTCTCCAAGAAAGCTGCCTCGCCTATCCATTCTCCACACACTACACACCATACAACCAACCTGGGAACAGAAGCACATCACCGAAGCGTACGGATACCTATCCATACATACATAAACATGGCTAACAGGTACCTCAGTGTGTTAGCATCGCATGCGAAGTATATATATTCCTGGAAGAAAAGTAAGGATGAGGATGCACACCACGTAAGCTAAGTCAAAAGAAAGAAGTTCTCCACAGACTGAAAAAAAAATCTGCCTGGAAGCTCCAGTTTTCTTTAGAGTAGGATGATGGAGGTATAAAGAAAAGGAGGAAGAGAGATGAAAAACTGTCTTTATCAACCAACTTTTTCTCCTCTCCCTATCTATTCTGAGTTCTTCTACTCCTGATACTTTCGCCATGTGTGTTTGTAGCTGTGTGGAAGGGAGAAGAGGAGAAAAACAATAAAAATGGAGTAGCAAGTTCACATACACTCACTTTTTTCCCTGTTTCCCATCTTATCCTTTTCTCATCCAGATTCATCCTGACAACATTCAGTCAGTCAAAGGAATAGGGAGTGCCCCTGCCTTTCAATACGATGGGATACGGTAGCTGCTCCTTTTCTCCTGGTTATGTTAATGCTTTCTGTATGCATACGTTAACTCGGAAATAAACCATGGGATCAGCCTATCTGACGTTACAATCTCTTTTCTTCTCTTTTTTCGGCGTAGATTTAGACTCTCAACAGAAAAAGTAGTGGAAAAAAAGGAAATAATATGTGTATAATGGAAGGGAAACGAGGTATAAAAAGGGATTGTATGATGTATTTTCAAGTGAATGAAAAAAAGAAAGAAAAATACTTTTTGTTGGATTCTCGTCTTTTCTCTTTTCTCCTACTCTATCAAATGAAAATCTCGACCAATCATATCACCATATAATTTTCCCTTCTTATTTTCTCCCCCTTTTCTTTCTCTTTATTAAGAGTCATGCATTCATTTTTCATCCTGTTAGAAGGTGGGAAATCGTTGTTAATTTATGACTTGAGGGAAAACTTGAATATTTAACAAAGAAAGATTTTTTTTTTGAGTTGCTCAAAGAAATAAGGTACATGCGGTGTTTAATAAAAGAAAACTATTCAGTTTGTAGTTTTGAGTATTCTTCACCCTCCTCCGTCTTCTGTTTTCATACATGTCCATAAAAATTCATGAGATGAGAAATATGCCAAGCACACCAACTCAGGTGGTGCATGCCGCGGTGTGGTGAGTATATCCATTACTTTTTCTCATCCTCTTCTCATTCTGCTTTTGTTTGTACACAAAAGAAAGAAATGAAAGTGTAAGTTTATTTCCTGCAAGATGACATGACAGCTACATTTAGAGATGTGAGTGAGCTCAGCAAGAAAAAAAGAAGAGTCATTTAGCCAATAATTAATTCTTTTCTTTTCTCTCGTTTTTTTGTCTTCCTTTAAAAAAGGGAGAACTAGTGCTGTCTTTATCAGTGCTAATGGTAGAGTCTCCAACATACTTGAGGTTGACATTGAGAGGAAAAGGAGCTACCACTCGTATGGCCACTTAAAGTTAACTGGGCTGAGAGAGAGAACAAGATTTTTCTATTGAATTGAAATGGAGACGACAACTTCTCTATGGCAAAGTAAACGAAATACGGAGAAAAAAAGTGTTTCTCTCAATGGAGGAAAGTTCAGAGAAAAGAGGAAATTAGCAATAAAGAGAGTTGGGAATTGGTATATTGTAAAGGATCACGGGTCATCACTGAAACAAGACAAAAGTGGAGAGAGAAGACTAGTAGAGTGTATATATATGTACGCTATAGCTGTGCTGTAGATTTTTCTCTTTGGACAACTTTATCATGGTGTTTTCTACTCAATTTTTTGTGCTTGTGTATAAATAGAAATAGAGGACGAAAATGAATGCCGGAAAATAAGGGACAAGTTTTTTTCTTTTCGAAGCTGTCCTCTTGCCAGTGGTCTCTGTTTCCAATGAGATGAAATGAAAGAAACCAGAAAGAAAAAGAGGCAAGCCACAAGAGTTAATTATATAATTATCATCCTTTCCTAAAGGAAGATTCTATCTGAGATCTAGTCTCAGAAGAGTGATGTGATACTCATTAAATGATGATATGGAAGGAGGTGGCTAATTACATTTCTGTGGCGGAATTCCTCAATTATGATTTATTCAGATGGAATCAACTTCGTTACGCAAGGATGTTATATTTGATGCTTGATAGCATCTTCCCTACATCATTAGATGGAGAAATTTGAGCAGAAAAAAGCAGTGAAAGGGAAAACTTTTCCCACTTCGTATGTAAATATGCAAAGCAAGTCCTCAGACTGGGATCTGAAATTTTCATTTTTTAACTTTTTCCACCAATCTCCATTCCCCACTACCATTTCACTAGGTTTCATTTAAAGACTTCAGGAGACGAGCTAAATTGTCCCATTTTATGATTACCCTTTTGCATACATTTTCCTTTTTCTCACAAAATAAAAAAGATTTTTCTTTTATTTCTCACAATCAGTTTGGCAGAATGAAAAAGGGTGGAAATGGGAAGAAAGGCAACTCTCAAGTACATCTAAACTTCACTTGACTCGACACCAGGCCACCATTTCAAAATTTACTGCGATGTCTCCTCATTTTATTGCATTGGTGAGCAGTATATGTTAGTAATGAAAAACTCGTATAACTTCACTCCAGATGAGCGCAGTTCTCAAACTAGCCACAAAACCCAACTAACAATGGGAAGGGAAGCGTATGAAATTTAAACTAGGATGTTTTTAACCATAAGTACATCCGCGTAAGTGTACCGTTACAACATTCGCAGTCAAATATCTGCATCCACATCCACCCACAGCGCAGGCAGAAAATGATTTTTTTTTTTGCAAAAGTGATGGCAGAACTGTAGGTGTGTCCGTAAAAGGCGAAGAAAGTTTGGTTGACAACGACATCATAAAAGCGTTAGCACACTGGGCTCTTGTCTTAAATGGTGCAATAATTCTATTTTAAAGAGGCAACTTAAAACACTAGAAAATTGCCACATGAATGGGAGCCATATCATTAGCCTTTCTTGCCACATAATCATAAGCTGACAAAATCTAAAAGTAGTTGTAAAAAACTCCCATTTTTACAGCAAAATTACTTAGATCCACCACAACCAACCACACGTTTCCAAAAGAGGAGGAAGCGTTGGATTGCTTTTAGTTTTTAAACCTTTTATATATACCATGGCTGATTATGCGCTTAGAAAATACATACATTTTCTTTATTCCGCCTACAACTATCTGGTAAGTGCATATAGTCGAGTTTTTTACACTATTACTTTGAAGATAAAGGGCGAGAGAGGCAGTAAATAGTTTGAAGAAATGATCCGGGTTTTTTTCACAAGCCAAACGATCTCGACACAGGAATTCCAGCGTCATAAAAAGCACACAAACGACACGACACAGTCGTAATCATGGCCATTGCCTCCCTTTGGAGAATTGTTTCCATATGACATAAAACTGATATTACACCCGAACTTTATACGACTTGACATGACGCTTTTCACTCCACGCTACAAACAAAAACTACACATTCAACAATATGTGTGAATAAAAAATGGAACGAGGAAGGATATACGCAAAGTAATGTCTCAATCAAAAAAGCGTATCACTCTTTGCTCCAGATAGCTTAGCTCTGATCTGATAATATCCTACATCATGCAAAAAGACTGGAGTGTGAGGCCATCCAATTCATTTTATAAAATATCTCGAATTTTTTCACTTTTCATTATTATAAAAGAGGCTAGAACCGAAGTTTCATTGAAAAGCATAAATGAACTTCTCAATTTTTAAGAAAAAACGAAGCAAAAAGTTTTTCCTTCGAACCGGATTTGAACCAGTGACCTATGGATTTCAGCAGCTTACGCTGTATACTACAGTCCACCGCTCTACCAACTGAGCTATCGAAGGTATGTTGAGTGAAAGGGTTAATTTTACTGATACTGAAGGCACCGCAGATAGGTGATAGTGGATGGCATTTGAATACTATCAACATATGTAGCGACAGATTGCTATTGCTTCAGTTTGCTCAGTCTCTCACTCAAGACAAATGGTATATACCATCTACGAATCTACCTAACCCAACCCAATTCTAAAAATCATGTCAATTTGGTGAACAAGAGGTTTGTATATAACGACAAGAAAAGGAGTACGCCTAATAATATTATGTCTAGCACGTGCAATGTAGGCATTCAATTACGCACTTCAGGATCAGTGAATATTAGTAGATGCAAGGTATATACATAGTTAAGTATGTGTAAACTTGTTTACGTATTATTGGCATTGACTTGTCAACGCAAATCATTATTGCTTGAAACTTGCATTCCTTCTAATTTCAATTCAATGCTGACATCCATTTCTTGGGTATATATATTTATACATTTCGTCACTTGACACTTTAGCTGTTGTTGTAAGTATTCACACTCCTAAAGTTACCATTGATTCTCGTCAATGTGCATGTGTTTGAGCACATGCAAAGTTCTTCAATTCAGCATTTCAATGAACATGTAGTCACTAGTAAGTAAACAAGCTACCACCGCAGTAGCCCATGTTATATGCAGAGTTGTTACTCATTAAACGAGTCCAGTAAAACCTGATTGCAATCCTCCAGTACTACTGGACCAGCGAGGCCATTAAATGGTTATGCTTTTTACTGGATAAGTATGAAGTAGTGGTGCAATGATAAGCTATATTTCCTTCAAATACGTTATGATGCAGAACTATGTAAAAACACGCGATGTTACAACGGTCATATTATTATGAATTATTAAAACAATAGCTTTTAAATTACCTTTCCGAGTCACACCAAACAGATCCTTGCGTTCCTCAGAAGATTTCTGAAATAGAGAAAAAAAAACCAACATTACAATGGGATTATATTGATTTTTCTGCAAAAATGCAAATTCAGCAAAGCGTATTATTACTAAAAGTGATGAATATGATGACAATAAAAATTTATTAGCACTTGTTTTAACTCTCAAGTTAACAATTTTAACATTTTCCATCATTATCATGGCAAAAAAAGATGCAAAAAGTTTTTCCTTCGAACCGGATTTGAACCAGTGACCTATGGATTTCAGCAGCTTACGCTGTATACTACAGTCCACCGCTCTACCAACTGAGCTATCGAAGGAAGCTTGAGAAGTGATGCTGTCAAAAGTCGATGCAGCTCTTCGGCTCAATCTCATACCCGCTATCTAGTTCACCTTGCTTTTCACCCGTGTCGTGTGCTGATGTTGATGATATAAGCATTATCTGTGAGAAGTGACTCGCTGGACAATACGGAAACATACGAATATACATTCGTTTTTATCCATCTTGCAGCATATATATCTTTCTTTGCAGGTGTTTAAATATGCAAAAATTCTCCCTGCTTCAAAAATGTTAGAATAGCAGATTCCTTAATTAAACTTGCTCATTAAATACCCTGTTTAAGAGAAAGTCATAGATGTTCTCTTTTATTTCTGAGAGACAGCTCATTTCTTTCATATTCAAGCCAAATACATAAAGTTTTATATTCGTCTCACTACCGCAAAGAAAAAGTGTACTTTACGCGGATCGGATGATAAAAAGACACGAATGGAGAGAACACAAGGGAATCCTCCGGAAACCAAAAAGGAGCTCAACAGAACGGAAACCAATACCAATAAGAAGCTCATGAGCTAAGCCAAGCAGAGCGAGACGTGCCTTTGATACACCATTGCGTTGGTGGTCTGGTTTTTTTGCCTTGCCTAGCCTACAATATTTTTTCTATCACATCACCAGCCATATTGTACCTCTTAAATTCTCATGCCTTCTTTCCAGCCAGAATGAAAGCGAGATGGAGGGAGAATGAAAACATATTTTATGACTTTCTCTATGAAATAATCTATCCCTGCTCAACTCTCTCTGTTTGAAAAAAATATGGTTTGGTTTGCCCTACTCCTGTTGTTGCGAGACGAGCCAACCAATCCAATCCCAGTGAATCCTGCTAAAGGTACTAATAGAGATACAGAGAAAAGAAATATATTATATGTGAGCGAGCGGAACCTCAGGGCTGAGTCGTCGATTCATTGATTCATGCTCAGCTAACTGCTATCATCATTTTCAAAGTGAATATTACATATATCTCCGTCTTTTCTACGGTTCACCAGTAGCAGTGCGAGAACAAGCCACAAGATCCTCCTCACTTGAGTACACCATCCGTGAATAAACTATCTTATGTACACAGTACACACACTTCCCTTTCACCACAAATTCCTTTTTTCTTTTTTGTGTAAAGAAAAAGAACATTTCCTTCTATAATGTCCGATGAGCTATCCGATCCCTCTCAATAGAGAAAATGGGAAAATTCTCGAGAAAAAGGAACGGCTCTTCATTGAGCCAACATCATGTAATATCAACCAACCATGCGGAGATGTAAAAGGGAATGGGAGAAGAAATGAGAAGCCTTGACGAGAAAGTGAATGAAAAAGTCCTCTTCATTTCCAACGTTTGGCTCAAAAAAGATAAACGAAACTGAAAATATATAACAGATATCCAAGAAAAGCACAAAAAATATATAGTTAGGTGATTGCGATTGCGGTTTGGTTAATATAAAATAAGGTACATGTGTTATTCCTCTTTCTATCGTGTCTGCAATAAATATTGGTTACGTAGGTACACAATACATCCATCCTTTCACGAAATCATCCACCTTTGTATTATTACGCAATATAAACCTGGATCAATGGTTGCGGTTGTACTTTCGTAATGAAAACTTTTTGAAGATGCCACGGAGTTTCAAAATTTGTTTGGTATCAGGTATGCTAAAACAGAAGGCAGACATACGCACAATTTAACTATCTAAAATTAAAGGACCACGCCGACTAGTTTAACTTCCTAATAAAGAAGATGAGGTTGTGTGCTCAGAATGAGTACACATCTTTTCAAGGTTTTCTGCCCAGTTAGTTTGTTACATTTTATTTCCTCCAAAAACGGCAAAAAAACTCGAGCCGTTTTTACTAGGTATCCATCTCTATTAGTTAGGTTAATATATTTTGCGGCCAAGCCAAAACCGACATAAATATACTTGAGCAAATAGTGATTACATCTATACATAACCAGTTCCTTATAAAACCGCAGACACACACAAGTAACCCTCCATCAAAAAGATTGAGAGAAAGGAGCGAGAGCATTTTCTCGGAAGGAAAGGATCTTGAGGAAGGAAAGAGAGAGAGAGAGGGAGAAAAAATGGAGAGATAAAACAAGAATTCAAATATATTACAGAGTAAAAAGAAAAATGGAGACGGAAGAAAGCTCAAGGAAAAGGTAGAGTAGGGAGAAAAAGGTTGTATTAGTCTTGTCTAAAACAAACATGAGCGGAAAAAAGAGAGACAGAGTCGAGTTGCATTGAAGAAACCCATTGAGTTATTTTTTTCTCTTCCTATTCCACTGTGAAGGAAACGAAGCCTAAAAACTGGCCAAAGCGAGCGAGAGGAGTCATCAAGAATAAGAACAGTGGCATGGCAAGCCAGGCAGGCATCATCATTATCAACATCCTCATCATCATGATCATCGTCATCATGATGAGAGGAGAGGGGAGTATTTTTTTTTCTTTTCTCTTTTCCAGTTACTCTCATCTCATATCCTTTTTCAGGAGAAAATCTATCTTATCCATTCTCTCTGTTGATGTAATGGATCCTAGTAAAAAGAAAAACGGAGAACACAATGCGATCGTGATGTGCTCTAAAGATGTACACTGAGGAAGCCCCGCACACACTGTTTCTAAGTGAGTGAATGAGTGGCTTGGCTTGACTTGGCCGCGAGTGAATGATCGAAGCACACACCAGGGGAAAAGGAACTTTTGGGAGATCATCAACAATCAGTACACACATCTGTATTATAAGCCATTAAAGGAAAAAAGAGGAAGCAGCTCTGGCCTCTCTATAACCATGCATAATATGTTTCTCTGGTGAATGTATTTATTTTATACAAAGAACCAGAAGATAGGAATCCTGAAAAGGGCACAGGAAAGAAAAAAGAATTACTGATTCCAATCCTGATCTCAGAGAGGGAGAGATAGTAAGAAAAAAATATGTGGGAAAAGAAAGTCTCTCCCCATCATTTGTTACTTGTATCTACATGACATCATCAACGGAGTAAAAACGTAAGCTCTTTTTCACTCTTTAAGAATCTCCGTGGAATGCTCAAAGAGACGCGGAATAGAATTTTTCTCCTCTAGTACTCCACTCTCTTTCTTTCCCTTTTCCCCACCACCATTGGAAATAATAATATATTGATATACTGACAAAGAGGAAAAGATGAGCATTTAAATGGATCGATGTATTTCGAGCGTCTTCAGAAAATACCAAAAGTGCCATTATGGGAGCAATCCCATTCTCATATATTACTTTTATGTGTTGCAAGAGAGAGAGAAGGAAAAAGTGTTGAGCTTCTCGTTTCCTCCTTCTCAAAAAGGATGCACATAAGTTGAGGGAATAACAACTCTTGAGATAAAGAAATATGTGAGAATGGGTGAGTCAAGAGGAGTCTCCTCCATATAGATTTCTTGTTTCGCACAACTGGTGCGGTGTGTGGAGTGATCAACTGTAAATGTCGTCGAGTGAGAAGGGAGTAGTAAAACATGTACAGGTAAATAAACTAAAATGCTTGGAATTGAAGAGAATTTGCTTGCCACATAGCTTTCTTCACAACCTCCTCTCATCTCTCCAAAGGAGCTGGCTGTATTGTCACATTCATGTCGTGAGAGTTGGGCACGCTTAGATCTGATGATAAAGCTGGTTGTAACGTTTATTTTTAGTGGTATGAATGAATTGTCAATAAAATTTTATCGTGACAATCACTCTACTCTCGCTTGCCTCTTTTTTTTCCTTCGGAATGACTTACCACCACCTATGCCATCATCAATATTATTAGCTTTTAGCTTGCCCTGGCCCTGGCCTTTTCCCTTTCTTGCAGAGAAATCTGATCGGATTGTGGAGTGGGAACAGTATCGTCTCGTTATGCTGATGTGATATCACTCCCTTTTACAGGCGTAACGTAACACAACCCGACACTCAACTTTGTGTAGACAAGATAACAAGTTGAAGAAACAAAGTCATAGGTTTTTAGTTTGTCATTCATTCGACAGGTAGTTTGGTTTGGGAGACCAACCATAATTGGAAAAAGAAACGTGTGGTATTATTACCTCCGTCAGTAGGTATTCATGTAGAACATGATGTTCAACGGGTTCACCTTGTCACCGTGCAGTCATAGTCAACACGAAACGTCAAGTAGTCAAACAAACTAAGCCTGAATTGGAGTCAACGTCAGATCTCAGTCTAGCCTTGCTGGAGAGTTGAAATGAACACATGCCACTTTGAGCGTTTCTGATCAAAAGCAAGATAACAAGCTATGCCACTACTCCTATATTTACTCATGTAACCACTGTACCACGAAATGCGGAGCTCATAATGAATACGTAATTACCAGATATTTAGATGTTCCGATAAAACAGGAACAAAAAGGGAATGGAAAAACTAAAACGAGTAAGTAATAGTATGGTTTTTTTGCAGCAGATGAAAGCGATAATGCCTCCATGAACAAATAAACGTCAACAACAATTAAAATCCAGCTTGCTTACAAGCCACTAATTAGTCCAGCTCACGACAGGATATGTGAGCTTAATTTGTGTGTATACAATCACATATCATTCGCTAAAGTGTTCTCCTACATGAAAAAAAACATGACAAGAAGGTAAAGTACCTAAGCACCTTGTTATAACAAGTAGGATATTTTAGACATCCTTTCAACTCCCAATCTAAAAATCTGTTTTTGAAAGCGGTGTAGGTTTAAATTACATAACAACACATGCAGGCATCGCTGCGTGTTGTTAGTCAAAAGTACGCGATAAAGTTAAGCAACATGCTAACTAGTAAACTGACTTCATTATCGTGAGTAGGGCCAAAATCATAAACGTCCGGGGCTAGCTTAAGGAAATGGCCAGATTGGTCAGATATTTTTTTGTTTAGAAAGGCTCATTCATATTCTGACGTAGGAACTTGAGCAAGACAAATATTGTGAAAGAGGTAGAATGAGGATGAAAAACTTGTTTCCAGTTGTTTTCCGAAATGAAAATAGCTTCAAAATAGCTCACATCACATTTACATGGGGACTAGGGTGGAAGATGAAGTTGTGATGTTGAATGTGACTATTACATTGCATTAAACTGTATAATGTGTTGGAGAAAAATGCGTAATGATTGGTGTTCGGAAGAAATGTGCATTGGCGCAGGAATGGAAGCCGCTACGTCGCTACAAAAGCGTATATTATGATGATGATGATGGTGGTGGTGGTGGTACGCATTATGATGATACCATTACAAGTGAACCACAGAAAAAGAGGAAACTTAATGGTTAATGATGATGGTGACTATTGACTCCTTCCAGAGAAAAAAAAGAGAGGAAAGCTCGTTACGCAATAATAATAATATGGTGTGATGTGTAAGTAAAGTAAGGGTTCATTTTTTTTCGTTGCGTCTCCTCTCCGAAAAGGTTTTTACTAGTGTAGCGTCACATTCTACTGGAAATCTAGTCATGTGTGGCGGCATGCATGTAGAAACCAAATGGATTGGAATGAAACGTGCTCCCTCCGCTCTCAGCTAGGAAAATAGGAAAAATCATTTCCAGCGAGAGATGCCAACCGCGTCATGGGCCAATAATAATTCCAAGACCGAAAATTCTAGGCATGTTAAAATCTGGCTTGCGGAAACAGGCACAAGACCATGAATGCGCAGGATAAATATTTTATGAGGTTCCTAACCTAACGTAACCCGGGATAATATACCGTAAGCAGTTAGGTCCAACTTTCGTTTTAATCTCGCATTCCCCCATGATATTATAATGGGACTGGTTCTCAAGAACATTTCTCAACTTTGTCGTCCTGTTGCGTTGTTTAGCGTTGTTAATACACTTTTTAGTAAGTTTGTACTACGAATGCTGAATGTGTCACTATCCATATGGTTACAGGTCGCCTCTTAAAGCTACATTTTCACCAAGTTCACTGCAGCACAACATGATAACACAAAAAGGTTTCTATGCTCATGAAACACAATTTAATAATTAGCTGAACCATGTGATACTAGCCACATTCTGAAGAAAAAAACTCGGCATAGTGATGATGGTGTGGTAAAAGCGTATCATTAAGTCATTATAAAACATTTCTGGGTATTTCACATTTTCCGGGGGTAGAGCTAGCTAGTAATGCGTTTGATCGCCTCTCCGTTTTTCTGCGATAATAAAAACGGTCTTTGGTTTTACTGCGGGTTTGCAAAAAAAACACTCACAAAAAGCGAATTACTGTTGTCTCTGTATTAGGTTTTGTCCCTACGTATTTTGTTACTGTGCGTAATGAAACGAGATGATAAATTTTCCGCATTTATATCCAGTTTCAGTTTCTTTTTCCAATTTTATTTGTGTGGGAGGTTGTAATGAATTGAGAGTGGTGTGGTGTGGTATGGTGATGGCGACTGGGCACACGGCACGTGAAAGTGAATGCGTGTCACATAATAACGGTAGTCATTCACTGGCCAATTTCTATGTTTTGGGGTTGTATGTACGATGTGCACGTAATAAGTAGCACAGTAAAATGTAATAAGCAATAACAATATATTTTACCCATCTCAAATCTCCCATTCACTCATCCATCGATTTTGCCTTTTTCGCCATAATACTCTTTGTGAAAATGGACTCTCTGTATTTATGATTATGATACACACACATCTTTCCACCGAGCTCTCTCTCTATACATTTCAAATTTCGAATGAGAATCATTATGACTCTCTCATTCACAGGGGAGGGGTCCCATTCTGTGGTTTCATCACATCCACATTTCCTAAAGTTTTTTTTCTGACAGGGAAAAAAGAAATTCCAAAATAACTTCTTGATTCCCCATCATTGCCCTTCCACTTTTTCCCTCAAGCTCACTCACACAAGAATACATATGACATGGATAACCCACAAAAAAAACTTCTTGCTGATATAGTACTAAAAAGCTGGTAACATCTAAGAGAAAAAGGTAAGTTTTTGAGTAGTGCACAATGTACACTAGGACTAGGACTCACTCCGAATTTATAAATGCAGTTGGCGTTTCGACGAGGTCATAACATTATATGTGTAGTCGTAGTCACCCTACTGGAAAAAGTTGCTCTCTTTTCCTTTTCCACGAGCAGTACTAGTACTACTCCAAAAAAAACAGCAATAGACAAGAGAGGAACAAGCTCAAAATACCAGAACTTCCTTCTGCTCACTTCACTATGCATGAATGAGAAAAAGAAGGTTGGTTGTGTTGGGTCGGAAAGAATTATTCCTTTTCTTCTTTTCTTTCTCCTTTTTTTTCACTACGGATATTCCATATCCTCATCCTCAGTAAAAAATGTCATATGAGAGTAGTATTTGTAGCAAGTTCAAACAAGCGTGCATACACGAGTGTCTAGTCTAACATAGAAAAATGAAAAAAAAAAACTCTAGTTGAGAGAGAAGATGAAACAAGTCTCTCTCTTACATTTCCAGAAGGCATGTCTTCAACATGAAAATCAAGAGCCGCAAGCAAGCAAGGAGAAAAGAAGCAGAAAAAGTAAGTAGAAAAGGAGGATGAATATTCTTACGAGAATTTTTTATATATATGGTCTATGGCCCTCCTTCTCCGTTTCTTTGCGGAGAGGCTATTGATATAATACCCAACAAATGTGATGACTCGATGTGTAAAAAAAAGAGAGAAAGAAAGAATGTAGAGTGTAGAGATATGTACATACAGATTCACATCAACCATTAGTATTACATCCCCATTCCCATTCATGTCACATCCATAGAAAAAAGATTTTTCATTTCGTTTCAGTTTTATTTCTCTCTACCCTCTGTATTTTATAGCTGGGCTGAGTCAAGTCAAACACCCGAGAGCAGAAGCGGTGAATAAAAACGACTTTTTTTCTCTCCTTTTTCCTCTCTCTCGCTTTTCTCTCATTTTTCTATAGGTATGTCAATGAAAACGTGTATGAATGTATCTTTTGATGCTGCTCCTCTATTATGTATAACATTTCTTTCTAGTTTAGCGGTGGAATAACACAACACTGTACCAAACCACTACAATCTTTTAACTACTGCCATCCCCATGGTTTGCGTGCTGCTGAGGAGAAACTGCCAACTACCACCACATTGGAGAATGCGTATAATAACATGGCATTTTGTTTGCGGAGTAAGAGATAGAGAAGTACAAAGTGATAGCTCAAATTCAAGCCTGCTATACCCATAGTAAGAGGATACAATGCGGAATCATATAACTGTAAACAAGATCCCTCTCTCCTCCAGCGCTTTGTGTAGGTAGGCTGATATGATGCTGATATACATACATTTTGGCCAGAAACAGCCAAGAGGAACAACAGACACAGAGGATCAACACTGGAATACCGTATATAATATTCGTCCTTTTGGGAATTCACCAGTGAGAAAGAGAAGAAAAAAAGTTTCGCATTGTCCATGCTAAGGAGGAGGAGATCATGATGATACCACGACGACTCCTATTTCTCTCCCACATTCTTATTTTTTGGGGTTTCCATTCCAATTCTGCTAGCACACACAACATCATCACATCGCTACTACTGCATTACATACCTTCATTTTCGAATTTTGTGCATGTGCTCAGTCATCGCAGACAAGAAGAAATAGGAAGTCAAGTTCCACCCTCTACGCTTCTTTTATGTGCATTAACCAAGAGCCAGGAGGATGACGGTATGGGAATAGGATGGTGTAGCTACAGCTTTTCTTCTTTTTTCTTGGAGAAATATGTTGAGGATTAGAATGGGCCACAAAGATCACACCAAAAATTATGACAGAAATGAGTGGAGAAAACGTCTAACCCAAATGAAACCCAAGTCCTACTGGATAAGAAAAAAAAACTATTCTTCTCGCGTCCTCATTGTCGTTCCTTTTGGGTTTATATCAAAGAATTCATTCGGGATTTTTAAATTCCAGAATTTTTAGCTTCCTTGTAACCAGAGGGTGACTTCAGGTTTGTGATGTCAACACAATGTTGGCCATTATTTTTAAATATTCCATAACTCAGTCTAAAGTGCAAGTCGAGGACATGGTTTATTTGCGTTGCAGTTTAGAATCTTAACCAGTTTTAAATGAACAAATGATAATGGATTGCTTTGAAATAAGACAATAAAAATGTTTAAAACCTCATAACTTTCATTTACGACTAACCACGTCAATGGCAGTTAGTAGTGACATATGTCCTACTCCAACATACGTTTATTACCTTTATACCGTTTATATATTACCCACTTTTAATAACCTAAGACAGAACACTGTTCAATATATTAATGCTAAAATAAATACTCCATTTTGCGAAATTCCTGTCTTAAAATCCTTGTTTTAAAAAATTATAAATGACAAAGAATGAAATTGTAGTGATCTACCGCTATGCGCTATCCGCTTCCAAGTCATAATTTTTATAGTCTCATGTCAACCTATCCAGCACCATCATTCTTTACGATGTACTTTACTTTTTCTCTCGCTCTGCAGCCAAAAGCCACTGCAGCAGCACCACACACAAACATCCTACAAGTTGAACTCATGTTTCACATGGAGGAAATTCATGTCATAGTGTCATTGTGAAAGTAATCAAATCCCTTAATGGACTCAATGGACTCACATTATTAAGCTAGTTGTGTGCTTGTGAGCACGCTTATGACTTCCGCAAGTCTGACATTCCAGTTCCACCGCGTCTGCCTGTGCTCACTCTCCCAAAGTGCTCGGAGTTGCATTACTCTCTCCCTCACACTTTAAATGTATTTGCTTTCTAAACTGTCTGAGTCAACAGCAAAAAAATCCCCACTAAATTTATCCTCATTCATTGTTTAATGACGCAGTTAGGTGCATTTCTTCGTATATTGAGTACAATTTACCACACATTACTATTATTATTGCAGGTCTCAGCAAGCAAGCAGAAAAAAGCAGAGAGCTGGATTTCCTACGAAGAATGGGGAGAGGAGAGAGCGCGAGTGCCCAGTAAGAGTGACTGTCTAACTGATTGTGAGTGAGTAATCGACATATTTTATTATGTGAGAGAGGCCAAAGGAGAAAAGAACACAAGAACAACACGACACACAACGGTTTTCATTTTCTTCTTCTTCTTCCACACCACTCTTTACATTTGTCACTCTGAATCATTTTGTCATCATTATCTTTATCACCCTCCTGCATGACATGCTTACATTGAACCCAGCACCATTTTTTTTCTCTCTGGCCAGGCAAGCGTGGAGAACATTTAGCCAAATCAAAGGAGGAGATTTTGAGCATTAGCTTAATGTTCAGCGACACTGACAACCGCCCAAAATGACATGGGTTTTTATGATCATCATTACAATCCCAAATATTGCTCCACAATCATATGGAACGAACCATATGTGTAGAGCAGCAGCAGCGGGAGCAGTAGTGGATGGGAGCAACCCATAGTAATTTCATTCGGAACACCATTTCATTTCTAGAACTAATAAAAATAACATGATATTACATTATCCCTATATTGTCCTCATAATATCATATTATCCGATAAAAAGCCATTGATTATCAGCATGAAGTTGCTTTCGCTCCAAAATAAGGTGAAATGATATTTAGCTAATGCTTATCACACAATCAAAAACTGTTAATATTGATGATATTATTTATATCGTATCGCTTCCCGTACCTTCAACTTTCTCCTTTAGCTTCATAGCTTCACTTCGTCGTCGTTGTCGTGCCATTCTAATATTATTAGACATGAAAATGCCTGTTGTGCCACGCAACCCCAGCACAAGCCTCCATTACATTTTAGCATTAGCTTAAACATGTAATGTAATCGACTGGATGAGCAAGAAAGAGGCTATACCACCAACCACGTTTTCCCATACAAACTTGCACGGTGGTAGTGGTGGAAAGAGAGAAAGAGGACTATATTTACAGTGACGTAAAAGTGATTGTGATGTGATTGCATTAATGGTTCCCTCCTTCTCTGTCTGTGCTCATGTCCCTTCAACTCAACTTCGTTTTTATGATGTGTATATTTAAATTTATTACTTTAATTTGCTCAAGTGAAACACTGTGATACTTTTTTTCTTCTCTTCCACACCACTATCTGCTTTAATGGATTGTGCTTTCATGCTCACCATGATATTCATGGGATGAAATCAATCACGGTATTGTCCTCCTTGTCCCTGTCATAATTCCAAGGCAGCGAGTGCCGTGTGCGTGATTCAAGTCAGTTTTTATTTGGTGTCATATCATCATCATCAGTCTCCTCCATATACGTTCATAGACAATAGAATATTATGCTACCATGAAAAATAAAGCGGTTGCATGATCACGATGATAAAACATGTCACATGTCACCCTAATAAAAATTCCTGACAAAATATCCACTCTACCCGTCTATAAAACATGCATAACAACAACAACAGCAAAAAAAGAATGAGAATGTTTACAAAAGAAGTTGCACGTTGTCACATAATATGATGTGTGCTACTCTGAGGCGAATTCACTTGTAAATTTATTCTATCTTCTTATTCCTCTCATGCTATATATGGTGTAGTGCATGGAATTTGGTTATGCTATAACATTTACAGAAAACTGCTGGGAAGGGCAAATCACATGAACGCGACATCACCTTGGTGCACGATTTGTGTCGTATTTGCACCCTTTTACTTATTCCGTTTAGTTATATAATGAAGTAACGCTTACTTTGCGGATTATTATGGGCCTTTAGGTTCATATTAAGATCACCTTGTATCGCGTCTGTCGTCTGTCGTCGTCGTCCGTCTGTGGGCACGATAACTTTCGAACCACTTGACTTTTTGAAATTCTGATTTCACCA
>JAQGAP010000284.1:0-43895 GCA_034697805.1 Orchesella bifasciata | reverse complement strand
GATGGACTACTTAGGGTTGGTGGTCGTATTCGGAACTCCAGTCTCCCTTATCAACGCAAGTTTCCTATCTTGCTTCCTCGTGCTCATCACATCACCACTTCCATCATCAATGATGTTCACCTGCGCTATCTCCATTCAGGACCCACCTCAACCATTGGTTTGCTCAACCAGCAATACTGGATCATCCGTGTTCGAGATGCAGTCCGCTTCGTCATCAATAAGTGTGTAACATGCACACAGTTCAAGGCGGTGACAATGCATCAAGTCATGGGTGACTTGCCAGCTCATCGTATCAACCCCTCACGTCCATTTTCCAAGGTCGGCATAGATTATGCTGGACTATTCTCCACAAGAGCGTCCAATAGTAAAGCTAAGTTTACTTCCTGTTTGCAATTAATAGTTCATTGGCTCATGCTTTTCCTTACCATTCCAGCCCATAAACTCATTCAGTTTTACCGTAAATTGTTGTTTTATTTACTTTCCAGAAGTGGACAATACCTTTTACCATCCTTTTGTATGAATGTGTGTGTGTCTGCGTTGCACTCTCCAGGCGGGCCCCAAAGCTCAAACACTGGAGAAATGTATGATTGCGCACCCTCCAGGCGAGCCTTTCGGCTCTTAATTGTTTTTTAGCAGTACTGGAGGCTACCTTACTTATCCTTCTGTCCACTTCTTGACCCCTTTCGTTTTACTTTCAGTTTTATTTTAAAATTTAATTGAAGTTTGACTAATGTTTCATTTTTTTAAAAATTCCAGTCCTTGTCCATATAGCGTTTTTTATTGTTTTGTTACGCTGCGTTCCAGCATGAGCCGGGAGAATGTTCGTGAACTCTCATGAACCTGCGTTAAGTATGTATTTTAGTAGACTTCATGATGATGATTATGTTCCTTCAGTTTTTCTCCTGATATTCTTGTCTTAAGGTTAGGATGCGTATGAATGTCAAATGTTTCAATCAGACTTATTTGTAATATTATGTATATCAGACTACGGGCCAAAAAGGTCTCTTGTTTCTTCGGCTAAACTTATGTATATTTCTTCTTGTATGACTAATGTTTCTCATGTCCAATTATGTACGTATATTCAAGTCAATACTTTCTTGTTCATGTTCTTAAGAAATGATTTCTTGTCATGTAGTTTTGTCCTTGATAATGGCCACTGAACCCAAGCCATATTTCTTCGTTCCATTTCTTTTACCACCTCATTCCTTCTTACCAACTCCGCCGGAGCAGAGGGTTTCATTTTTTACCTTTCATTTATCCGTTTTACTGATTCGCCTTCAAGAAGCTGAGGCAATCACAATTAGATTCCATTTTCCATTTTAGAGTTTGAGCTTTCTCTTTTCAGGAATAAAATTCCTGACTATTCTTTAATTTGAAACCTACTCTTTGCCTACCAAAACCATTCCATTATTTCCTAGAATCATATCATTTCATCTCTCATGCCAAATCCAACCCATAATTTTAAACTTAACACAGTCACATAAACTCGACACCATCCAAGTCCACCTTCTGTGGCATCAAATTTAATTATCTCATTTTATTTATTTATCATGTACTTTCACAATCCGATGTCCAACACAATAAACTTATTGGACATAAATATTAAATATATATTTTGGCTTTACATTATTGGTGTCAAAGTCAGACTACATTTTTATTTACACACATTCAAAGTTGTTGGTGTTTAGTAAATGTTGCTACCCATACTACAGCCCTTCAACGGAATTATAAATCTAATGTGTTTGTTCTCTTTACTGCCCTCAGTCAGTATTATTTTAGTAAAGCATTTAATTAATAGCCTATTGTCCGCAATCACACACAAGAGCCAACCCAGATACTGCGAGGAACAACAAGTGAATGTAAAACACAACAACAACGTTATCATCCGTGGACAAAGGTTTCACTGATGCTGGCGTAGTTTTTGCAGACAACACCGTGGCATTGTAGGTTTCTATCCGATACTGCCAATCTTTCCATAGGTCAACTAGTCCAGACTGAATCACCGATAAATAACGTCTCTCTAACGCTTCCCCTGGAGCATTTAGAAGCCTAATATCCCAAAAATTGTAAATTTTTCCATAAGATTCCCTACTCGTTGCAATATTTTTTACTTGAAGTTTTTTCAGCTCTAAAGTCAACCTGCTCACGTATATCATTGTATCAATAAACACGTCTCTTGCACATTTTGATATTTTATTAACATAGTAGTCAAATGTCAATATCTCTTAGCTTCACTAGCAGTAGACGGAAACTTAACTAATTTATTTAAGGCTTCGTCTATGTCATCCATACTCTGATTGATTTGTACCCGTGTAAACACATTTGAAAACGTAAGGTCAGTAGCTACCCAAATTGGCCCACCATTATTCCAGAATTGCCCAGTTTGAGCCGCTATTTGTAATATTTCGTATATAAAAGGTAGGGAGAAGACGGTCAAGTTATTGCTAAGAATTTCTCCAAATGTTTCCATCAGTTTTGGGGAGAGTGGAGAGGTTAACTGATCAATGTTGCTTCCCTGGTAGTTAATCATCAATAACAAGCCTGCCATTACCCACGCTCCAGTTAGCCATTTTAGCCTATTTATATTTGACGTGGATTGTCCTACCAAAATATTGTAAAAGAAGACCGACTCTATAATACCATTGGTTTCACCATTCTTTTTGTTTACAAAATACCACAATATTACATTCACAGCTAAGCTTACTACTACTACCAGCCAGGTAACTGAGTCAAAGGTACTTACGTAGCCGACAAGCGATAAAAAAGCTGGTTTAGAAATTGGCACACAAGTGACAAACTCAAGTGAATTGTAGCGGCTTGACATTAACGTGGGATTGATCGTATCTACGACTACAAACCCTGGGTAACGATACTCCTGCATAATTTTGGTAAGCCCGTTGTCATAACTCACTGAGGAGTTTGGGACGAGCATTGGAACTAAAAGAAGGTCAACACCTTTACCCTTAACATTCCAGTGCCGAAGATAGCTAATGGTTTTTATAGTTACATCAATATTCCCATAAAAATTTAAAACAGGGTTGGAGCCAAGTAAACGACTTTTTTCAAAGAATAAAGGATCCTTTGGCTGCCCACTGAATGCTACCAATTTGGTTGTGAGGGTAGGCTTGGGTTTAACTTTGCGCTTGCACTGGCTAAAATCTAGATTTTGCAGACATTTTTTGAACAAATTCAAAAAGGAAGTGTAGTCAGGATATGCTAACACTGACGTAAAAACCACTTCATACGCTTGGTGACCCGAGTCATAACTTATCCAGAAGCTGAGCTTGGTTGGGTTTCCGTAAATGGGTTGTGCGAGCTGCAAGTCGTCAGCGAGGTGATCTATGTAGTGAAACCGTGGAGCAGAACTTGTTTCCAACAGTGACGTTTCTAATTCCAAGTGAATGTAAAATGTGCAACATTTTGTTAGCTGGATTTCAAAGTGGTAGCGGTCTATCGTGCCATCAAAAATAGAATTCAAAATGTCTTTAGGTGGAAACACAGAATTGGGAGTGCAAAATGTGCGCCCAAATTCTGGAATTTGTGAGGAGCACAGTAGTGGTTGTACGAATATTTGAACGAAACAGTTCATTTTAGGGGTAGGAGTCCTGCCCCTCCATGACCAATTGAGCTGACGTCTATTTTTCAATGCGTAATTTTGTCCTGCACATTTTGTGTTTTGGGGTCTACGATGCTGAATGTAGTTATGTTTGGACAGAATGACTGGAAAGTCCAGTGGTTCTACTATAAATGTTTCATCGTCTCCCTATTTATGGAATAATTTGTTAACTGGAAGCTTTATTTTCAATGTTTTACATTGATAAAGTAATATGTTTCAACTTACCTCTAAATCGTTTGTTATTATGTGAATCAAGCAGTTTTTAAACATTTGCAAGCTATTCTCCAGGTTCAGCAGAGAATATTGAGATGTTGGTTTCCCTTGAAGAATCATGACAGTCACAAGACTGAGGAGAGCTGAAATTTTCATGTTTAGTTATCGTTTGTGGGAAGCCGTGACGATCTTGTGTGTTTTTCGGAATATTAATTGCAGAAGATAATTTCTTTTCAGATTCTGCTTAAATTCCTAACTTAAATTGAACCACTGAAAACCTGTTAAGCACGATAGTTATGAATTTAAAAACAGGTCGGATATTAGGCGGCAACTGACACAGTTCTGGAACTATGTAATACGTAGTGAGTTTTAAACACTTCATGTCTAGACAGTAACATAACATCCGGTGGGTGGCTGGTAAAAACATCCTGTAATTCATTCAAAAATAATTTGAAATGTATAACCAGTAGTTTGTAATTAAAAAACTAGCAAACATCACCAGTTAAACTAGTTTTGTAATAATGGTTTGAACATTAAAATGTAAATGCCCTATAGCATTCGGCAGTGGATAATGGATGAATTGTCAATTTCCTGTTCATGTTAACAACAGGTATTGGTTATACTAATTGAAAAATGGAAACAGCCAGAATATCGTGACATGAAAAATGAAAGCGTCGACAATAAAAATTGGCAGCCTTTTAAATAAGGTGTTCAATTACAGATACAAGTTTATGGCAGTTGTAGGTAGTATGTAACTGTAAGAAAGTTATCAGAGGGTACAAACCAAAATATTGATGTGGACAAGAAAATATTCGCTTTTTCTTTACTTGCAAATACACCTTTAAAGTGTGGGATTGGCAAGAGAGAAAAAATGGAATGCTAATTAACTTGAGGGAATGTCCTGTTGAAACTAACACGAACGTTTTTTTCACTTTGTTGAAAAGGTAATACGACCTTGAAAAAATATAACATAACAGTTGCACATTGTATTCAAGTAAAATAGAATATTATCAATTTTGTTCTCGTAAAATGTACATTTGCATCATTTTGATGCGTCAAAAAATTCACAGTAAGTATTTATTTTCTGTTGCTGTAGATGCAACACTATCTCCTTTTTACCAAAGGTTTTTTAAGATCAGTACAGCATTGTACGAAACGGTTGAATGAATAAATTAAATTATATGCAACACACAAATTTTAACTGGTAGTAAATTCATGAGTATTAGGTATGTTTATTGAGCTTGATTTGTTAAGAAATTTATTAAACAGTCAATTTACGTATTTGGTATAATGGGATTTTGAGAATGAGTCATTCTGCCAATATCGTGACCACGATATTCCAAAAACACAATTAAACTTTTCGCCACACCATCCCCAAAAGTAAACCAAACAAACTGGATGATAAACCAGAGCCACCTCATCAAATACCATTTGCAGTATATGACCTCAATTATTCGAATCCCGATCCCGATGATGATTGCGATGAGAGTGCACGGAAAGTGCATGGAGCAGAGGGAAGCTCGTCTCTAAAATTCAGAATTAATATAGTTTCATTTTACCCCATTAGAAAATTCTTTAAAAGTTGTAATGTAAAATGGGCTTACTGTTAGTGCTCCAAACACGACAGAGACTCCACCACCCGTATACACCAATTGTGCTAGAAAATCCGCCATCAAAGCCTGCTTCACAATTTTCTTGCAGTAAAATCTCTTTTCTAGAGGCAAACGCGTAGTGTTTGTGGGAATATAGGAGGTTTCATTATGGGTTGAATTAGTAAAAGTAGATTTCGGTGGAGGGGCAAGTACAATGAGTAATTTTGGAGGTGGTGGTGCGAGAAAAAGTCTGGTTAGAGCAAGTATCACCATTAAAAATGACACAGAAAGTATCTAAAAAAATGTGATAAAAATAAATTAATAATTCATTATCATTTTAATATACTGAAGTGATCTCTTTGATTTTATTACTCACCACGTCCACAACTGCACAAGCAATAGCAGCCTTGAATCCAACTTCATTCTTGATTCTAAATAGCCCTTCATTCATATAAGGTTCTGTTCTCGGATCTCTCGCAAACTCCTGTTGATATTGCTGCTGTGGATAATTATCATGATGATTGGGATGATATCTGCGAAACTCGTTGGGTACCACGGCATTGTTGTAGTTTCTATCGTACATATTACGATGACTCCAATTTAGATATTCCATTGCGTAAAGATTTCTTGAGATTGTCTGAGATTTCCCCTAAGAGTGAACAACTGCGTTTACATTTCACACAAAACATGGTCTCTGAATGCTACGCTGGTTGATGGCAAACTGAAACAGAACCACGAGAGTTCATTCACGCTTTTCAGTAAGGAAATAGATTCCAATGCACTTTCTTGAGATTTTGCGTTTCTTATGTGCAAACAAAATAACAGTGCAAAAAATCTTGACAAAATTATCGATCCATAAATGTCCAACAAGCAGCATTGCGGAAATGATGGATAAGAAGAAAAATGTTGAGTGTTGCTTGGAAGTGAAAGCAGGACAAGCTTTGGGTGGGATGTGGGTTTGCTTGAGATTTGGCATTTATCAGTACAAGCCAGAGCTGCCTAAATGTGTAAACAAAGAAATGTGAAAGAAGTTGGAGACACGCAACATACCCATTTGGTTTTCAGTATCGATTGTTTGTTTGTTCATAAATTCTGACCTTATAATAGGCATATATAAAGCTATTTAAGTCAAATCTCCTCAGCAGCCACCTCAAATCAAGAAGAATTGTATCTCCAATGAAGAACCATATAATATAGTTCGTACATTTATTATAAACTTCAAACATTAAAAAAGTTTTGTTCGGTTTCACGTGCAAATGCAAAGCAATGATTTGATGACCAGTTGGAAAAATGAAAAATGATCAATATAGTTTTAGTTTTTTAGAAAGTCAAACAGAGCACGGAGTATTTAATTTTCATGCAAACCCCATTTGTTTCTGTTGTTTTGAATATTAATAACAGCTACTCACGAAGTTTACATTTTTACAGAATGTTTGGCTATCACAATAAATGATTAATCCAACAGATAATTTTGTGTTACGAAGCTTGGATGTAAACCACCAGCAATCTTTCATAAAGAAAGTTCATGAAATAGAAATATTCATTTATTTCAGTTTCAGCAAAGTTTCAGTTCAGGATAAAATTCAGTTTGTAAAATACTCTTATGGTAAATTTTTTTTATTACTGCGGAGAAAGTAATTAAGACACCGTAATACGTGGCATGACATAATTGACCTTTCAACCTCTTCACTATTTTCCTCTGAAAGTACCTTTGATTTTGCTATAACACGATGCTAAAGCAGTCAATTATTCATGTATCACAAAACTAGGGAAAACGGGGGAAAATTTAAATGAATAAGCATTTAAACATTTCATTGTTCATAATGATCTGTACACCTAATAGCGTTCAGCGGCTGAACTTCAGCCTAGACATTTTATTTTAAAAATTGCTGAGTTTAGTCAAAAATTAATATCGTCCAACTATAGCAAAGGCAATATAATTTTTTAATACAAATAAAACAGACCGGTTGGTTTCTTATGTCAGTTTTAGTGTGAAAATGAGAAGCAATATATATTTTCAGTTCTACAGGTATGTGAATGCAATAAAAATAACGTATATGAATTCCAGAAAAGGAATTTATCAAATTTGAATGTTGCATGTTATTGCATGTTCATAACAATATTTACTGCGTTGGTATATGTCCACTATTAATTGCTTTCATTTTCTTGTAATCTAAGCACAGAAAAGCTCTGCTGTTGAGAGCCAACCAAGCAATCTTACCCAAGTTTTTTTCACCGTTTGGATTGCTCGTTAAAATTTTCTTTCGTAATACTAGTGCTTTCTAATGCTTTCTCTTGATGTATTTTTAGATAAACCTTCAAGCTTTCAACATCGTAGATCGCAGTATAAAAATTGTATACAATCGCTATGTTATCCCCACTATGTTAAAGTAATTTATTGCAAGAAAAAATGTGAATGAACTCCAAGCCTGTTTCAGTTGATCATTGAACAGCGGCAGTTCTGGTACTCTTTTACGACTGGATTTTATCGACGCTATTCTGGAATACCAGACGTTATTGAAGGAAACAGGAAGCAAGAAATTAATGTCGAATTCGTGCTACTGCAACAAAGACAATGCAGTGGTCATCAGTCGTGCCGCGTGAATATGAAAGCGGCAGTACCCAAAGATTGTGTCTAAATGACGGACTTTGTCGAATAAAAACTGAGGGTGGGTTCAAAGCCACCGTCTTCTGTGCTTTTATAGACTTGGTTAGTTATATTTCATTCACACAACGCTTATGAATGTTTTGGAAATTTAATAAAATATTTTTACTTTCACTTAGGTACTTTCACTAACATTTCTTGTGATGATCCTGGCATCATCTCCGCTCCTACTTGCACCAGCACCACCAAATTTACTTGTTTATTCAGGTCCAATATCTTTTCCATCTAACAGCACCAATGAAGACATATTCATTCCATCAAACATATCAAGTTTGCCAATGAAAATGGCGTTCCATTGTGAAAAAATTGGGAGGCAAGTTATCCTAGCTGACTTTCTAGCGTTGCTGATGTACACAGGCGGTGCAATGTCCGTTATGTTTGGGGCTATGACGGTATAACTTTTTTGGAAATGATTAATAAGAGCCTCTTAAGCACTTTGTATTGAACTGAAATTGAATCTTATTATTATTATTATTATTATGCAGAGAAGACCGACTTTCTGCTACATGCACTTTCCATGCAGCCTGATTGCCATCACCATCGGAATTGGGGTTCGAATCATTGAGGTTATCTACTGCAAATGGTTTCTAATGAGGTGGCTCTGGTTTGTGATTCAGTTTGTGTGGTACACTTTGGGAGATGCGGTAGCCAAGAGTCTTACCATCTACATGGAGAACGTAGAACACAGGATGGAATTAAATCAAAAAGATCAAGCCATTACTTCTATTACGTGAAGTTTGCGTTAGACAAAGTTATCTAATCCATAGTTGTGTAAAATTCGGAAGCAAAACCAAAAGCTGTTCTAAAAACATTTTATTTTGTAATGTAAATAAATTAGAAATAACGTAGAAATTGACTATTACCTAACAGTCATTCTCCCCCTGTCAAATTTTGCACAATTTGGTATAAATATATCGTATAAATATCGCATAACGTACATTTTGTCGTTAAATATTAATAATTTACTAACCAAATTCATAGAGTGGTGCATTCCATTGAAAACTATGCGGTAAAACGATGCAAACCCATAGAACAAGTTAATGGAGAGAGAAAAGTTCAAAATAACAAGGAAAATCCATTTTCGTCATGTCATACAAATGTTTAACTACTACAAGAACGTGTTACGTATTCATTTTATTGAAAAAGTAAGTAAATGAACGTCGTTATTGAAAAATCCTAAAATAATTGAAATAATAAAACCTACAAAATGCTTTTTCTACAAAGATTCTTCCAATCTGCATGTTCAACGCCCTATATACAATTATTAGTAGTCGTGAAATATTCTGACTACATATTGTTTCCTGAATGAAAAAAATGTGTTATTAATTATTCACGGTAAAAATAAATTGTTTAGACGAAGTATGGGGTAAAATGAAAGTATGTCAGTTTATGGCAGCGCATTGAATTACATTTAAAGAATTTTAGATCATGTGAAATGGATGTAAGTTGGTGTATTTTTTCTCTCGTTTTTACTTTTTACTTATCTTCTTCCTTGTAAGTTTCTCAACACTTTTTCCCAACCCTGTTGTAAGATAGCCTCATAAGCCGGCAATGGAGATATAAGACGTATGAGGTGTCCTCGCAAACATTCCCTTATTGTGTTGAATACATCCAGTTGCTTTGTGATAATCAAAAGTTGCAATACATATTCGAAGGATCCAAAAACATCTTTTATAATTCTGTAAAAACAGGTACTTCTGAGTGAATCCCTCATTTCCAGAATCTCTCCCTGAAACAAAAATTTCCCTTGCGTTGATTTTTTTGCACATGCTTTTGATTTGTTTGAACATGTTGTTTAAACATACCAACTCGGTACTGGACAGTAAGTTTCGTGACATTGCTTGATCTAGCATCTCATTAGTTACGTCTGTATCGTTAACAATATGACACATGTTTTTCCGAATTAACATGAATTTCCACGGATTCCACTCGTCCTCAGAGCCAAACCTTCCACCTTTATCGATCAAGTACATGAAGACATTTGCATATTTCCCAGCCAATTCAATTCGTCGGTTGCAAATGGCTGTTTTCAATACATCAGAACATATCCTTTCGTTCAGCTCCAAATTATGGTTTTCCATCAGCTGAATGATATCCAGCCTAAGCCCATCACAACAACATGATTCAAATAAGGGTGTTTTAAAATCCGAGTTTTTTGCATTTGCGTCAGCTCCACAAGTAATCAGTAAGTGTTGTGCTTTCACGTGAGCCTCAGATTCTTCCATAACTGCTAAATGTAATGGGGTATTACCATCCTCATCAATTATATTAACATCCATCGTATGGTTTTGTACAAAGTATTCTAGAGCTTCAAAGTTTTCGCATTCTACACAAACATGAAGCACACTGTCATTTCTGTAATTTCTGCTCATCACCTCAGCGCCACAATCAACCAAAAGTTTAATGAGACTCATAAATCGTCCACCACGAATTGCACAAAATAACACGGATTCTTTCAAACTGGTGACTGCATTAAAATCAACTCCGTTTGAATGAAGTAGATGAACTGTTTCCTCTAGTAATTCTATACTTTCTATAGCAAAGTGAAGCGGCGTTTTCTCGTATTCTTTATTGTGCAGGTTAAAATACTTAAATCCATGTTTGCAGAGAAATAAAAGGATTTTGTGATAGGATTCTGGCGACACATATTTCTTTCCTATTTTATGCAATACAGTTTCCTGCTCATTGTCAAAAACATTAACATCAGCTCCTTCGTGTAATAGACATTCCAACAATTCCAAATTAACTTTGGATTGTAGAATCGGCCTAATGCTACTTAAAGGCTCATTCAGCCACTGTGTACTTTTAGTCATTAGCAACTGTATTATTTGTTTCTTGCTGCTCAATGTTGCACTACTTTCCTCCAAACTACCCTCCACGCAATAATGGAACAAGTAAGGCAGGCTGTAAATATTGCTATTGTACTGATTTACGAGATACTCGACTATATTGTAATGTCCTCTTTGTACCGCCACATGAAGTGGTGTTATTATAAATGCTTTTTCCGATATTGTAAATCCAATTCTGGGGATATCCCGCTGTGTTTGAAAAGCTTTCATTAACTCAACGTCCGAATACTTTGCAGTTGTTAATAGTAGATCGTGTATGTTGGTGTCTTGGCTGCTTTTACAAATCTGTCTCGTTCCTACAAGTTTGGATACAACCCATGGAACGTACGCATAGTTGTGAAAAGCGGATGCTGAGAAAGCCGGAAGTAGTTCGCTATGAAGCGTTGAATTTAATAGCGCTGGAATTCTACTTGAATTAAATTTGTGACGAAATTTCCTATTAATAAACTCGTTAATAAAATAGCAAACTACAGGGAAATTAAAATTGTATGATTGTATTTCTAAAGGAGTGTCGCCAAAACTACTCAAATTCCGAAACATAATGCGCGTTGACTTTTTCGTACTAAAAATTTGAGAAAGCGTAAAGTCAGCTAAATTTGGAATTAGATCCTTGTGCATTTCAGTTACAAACCAGGCCACAAAGTACTCTGCAAAAGTACGATGCACAAACCGTAATGAATTTGAATGCGTAACTTCAAGAATTCCAAACTTATAAAGATCGTTTACAGAAACCTTCCAGCCTGAATCACTAGTTAACGGTCGAAATAGATTGGTTTCATGAGGAAACAGCAACTGTAAAGCGTGGTACATATGAACATGCTTGATTTTGTCACACTGACTCTTCCGCAGCAAAGAACGTATCCAACGCATCCCAAACCAACTGCTGTTGTCACAAACTTCAGCATTTTTGAACTGCATATTCATGTGTGTTTCATACATCTCAAATACGCTGGTCATCAAAGGAACAGAGTGGGGATACTGATAAGTTTGAAATCCCAGTAGAGAGCATCTTTTTGCTTCATCTATGTAGGTTTCTGCTAGAAGTTTGCATTGTAGCGGTATTTCAGCTATTTTACACTCAAATTCTGTCATATTTAATGTTAATGCGTTGAGACAAGACCTTGCAAACTGCTCAACGGAACTATGTTCACTAATACCTTTTGATTCCCAGTATTTTAGAAGGAAACTTACTTGGTGAGAATCACTGAATGGTTCAATTGTATGCCCAAGGACCTGCAATGCATTTTCCAGAATATTCCGCATGTGCGGTCTTGTTGTGACAAATATCCGTGTTGATTCCAAACCTCCCAATTTTTTCAAAATTTTCCTGGCTGTGTTGACTTGATTTGGAAGAACCTCATCAAAACCATCAAACATGAAGATACATTTCCCTGTTTTTACAGCTTTCTCTACAAGTTTCTGTCCCAATTCAAACGTTGAGGATTGCTGAGCTATCAAAAAAGCGATGGAGTTTATGCTGATCTCTTTTTTATGCAAAGCTTGTACAAATTCCTTTAAAACAATGAAACGAACTAAAGTTAACGGCTCCTTTTGCATTATTTCTTGCGCAATCTTTGCAAGCAAAATAGTTTTCCCCATTCCCGGAGAGTCGGATAAAATTACTTTCTCTCTACGAATAGCCATTTGTTCCACTGAAAGAGAGTCCTGTGATTCATTGATGAAGTCATTCAAAATTTCCAATGACCCCGATGACTTCACCCAGTTGTATGTTTTATTATAAACCTTGATCCAATGAACTGGGGCTTCTGCACGATCACAGATCTGCTCAAAATCAGGTTCAAACTCCAGTAAAATAAATCTAACAGTCAACTTCCGAATACGGATTTGATTTCTAGAAATATCTGTTTCGCAACCATTCGCAAGTATGGTTAGTTCCTTTCTCTCGACGCCCTGAACCACAAACACGTCATTGCACTTGGTTTGGAAAATTCCGGATTTCAATTTGGTTCTCGTTTTGATTGCGCGTGGAATGTAGTACGACAGATTTAGTGGGACCTGGTTATTCACTAGCGTTGGGGTCTTCCCATTTGTCATATCATGCAATTTTTCATCATCACCCAGTTCGTTCAAATCAACGATGTCTCTAAGTTTGATTGTTATTCCTTGGTAGTTTACTAATTGATTGTGTATTTCAGCTTTTTGGGTGTCCCTACGGTCATTCCAAGTGCCTTGCTTGAGAACCCCTTCCATAAGAATTTTATAGGCTCCTGTTTGCCGTTCTTCGTCCAATGCTTTCATCAGAACGTTGTACATGCCGACCTTTGTGACTGCTATGTCGTATAAAAGTTTTGACTGCTCAAGATCCCCATGTGAGTACCCTTTCGATGCCTGTAAATTTTTGAGGAAGAGTGCCCAGATGAGGGGGCATTAGTATTAAATTTTTGGCTCGCAAAGAAAACAAAGAATATTTGTAGCTTACCAACAACGCTTTGTCGTCATTGCCCAAATAAGGAGAGAGATGTGCCAAAAACAAGGTTGTGCACCTTGTGTTGATTACCAGTTTGTCAAGATTTTCACTGATATGCTCTCGCTGCCAGCTCTCCATTTTGTTCACTTGCTCAGTTTTTCTTATTACATTATACCTAAAAAACCATCTTTCAAACTGGCTACGCTGGACAAACTGACATGGACTATGATAGTTTCCAACTGCAACGGAAACCCCCAAGCAGAGATTAAATGTTAGTGGCTTTTTCTGACTTGCACAATATTTCCTATTAACATACTATTTACTTTGTTGACATTGCAAATTGCAATATACGAATTTTTGGTTGCGGTTTTCCTTGAAAATGAAATACACATTGCCACATCCTTACAGTCATTATTTATTTATGACTCAGATTTATTTCCTACACCGTTTTTATTAGTGTGCTAATTGCTAATATATATTTACATTTGAGTACATATACGGTTTGTTGCTTTTAAATCGACACAAAATGAGTATTGTTAAAAGTATTGCGTAATAATTTAACGCGACTAGTTAGTAAATTTGTTAATCTTCCGCGATAAAATATTATTATTGCCGATATTAAAATAAATACAGTAATGAACAGATCAATAACATCTTTCATGTTTTGCAAAAGTCGGTTTTGCATTGTTTCTACATACATACAAATCTAAATGCATCGACTTATTGTGTATATTTCTAACAACCATGCTGCATAGCTAAAGTGTGTCAAATTGCCTTGTGGATGTTGAGCTTGTTGAAATTTTTGTGTTCATTTCTTTTATGCATTTAAAGATCCTGGGAGTTCATTCACATTTCGTAAGTAAAATCTGGAATAGTAGCTCACAAACATGAAATTGCGTAATACAACGAGGCAAGCTGAACACCTCAATTCCGAGCGATGGTGTTTACCTGTAGAAAATGACTTGAGCACATGAATTTATCAAGACATTACTTTCACACATAAAACAACAAAGTAAAGAGTTGCATGCACCATTCTCTGTAGGGAGGTCATGCAACCAACGTTTTTAATTGAGTGCCTAATATATAAATAAGAAATCTTCCTTAATCTTCATCGTTAGTTGCACAATGCAAATTTTCTTAACATACACGTAAAGTCTATTCATCGTTTGCTACTTTATTTGGAAGAAGATCATGAGTGAATTCGATAACGAACCCCATTCTGACTCATCGTCAGTGCACGAGTTCTCTTGGAAGGTGAGCGTAACATTTTCATGTGTAAAACTTTTACCGAAATGAAACCCAACAGAATGTTCTTCAATTAATCAATTTATTCTGTAGTTTTATCTTCCAGTTATCATTATCTGCACCGGTATTTTCATTTTCATTATAAGTTCCATTTCTGCGATAATATACTTTTGTGTCACGAAAAGACGGGTATGATGTAATAAATTTCATCTGAAATATATTTTGTTTAAAAAATTAGACGCCTCGAGGTTTAAAATTCATTATGTTTGTTGACCTTCCAGAAGGTAAAAGCTTCACCTATAGTTGATACAAACGGAACTGAATCAGTTGGGTGGATGAAGGACGTGGAAGCACATCGGGGTGTCAGTGCAATACCAACAAGCCACGTTAATTGTGAAGATGATGGCAAAAAAGAAGTATGCAGTGAAGGTGGTGAAGAAAAAAATGTTGGCGATAGTGATGATACCAATACAGGAGGAGAAGGTGATAGCGGCGTCGGCGAGAGTGACAAAAAAGGTTTTGGGTCTGACAAAGAAGGTGGTGGTGGTGGAAGTGAACAACTTCCAAAGTGATCTTTACGATTGAATCTCATTTTCACAACATTTACACACATATATGCAATTCTTTATAAATAAAGCAATTACCTGAACATTTGTAATACTCAATAAATAAATCTGCTATAAATATTCAGTGGTGGAATAAAAAAAACTCGTGGATTATTTTCCTAAATTCTTGCAAAAATCGTGGTATTTTGACTCACTTTTTTCTTCCTGTTTGTAAAAAGTTAATCGTGAAAGTGGAGCTCTTAGCGATTAATGACTCGAAATATCAAAAGCGAAATAACACAAAAGCATGCTTTAAGACTAACCACAATTTTCTAAATAGTTTTAGATTATAGTCTTAAAGTTGTTTTTCTTTATTTATTATTTATTTCTTTATTATTGTCTCTCACGACTCTCTTTGCTACCATATATCTTTTACTAACATATATGTCATCTCATCATCGATAAATACACGATACGATCTTACTGCAATGCGATTCGCATTATGCGAATAATGCAAATTCGTAATCTCGTACACGGTATTTATGAATTTAGGTTACATAATATGTTATATTCCCATAATCAGGATGTTCACGAAACTGTACATTGCATGCAGTACACGAAATTTCTCCTGAGTGCTGTATCCCAAGGATCCTTTTATCATCATATGCATCAGTGTGGATCCAGATTTAGTCTTCGCATTATGGCTGCCCTGTTTACATGTAGAAATTTTATGTGTTTCAAAGCAGAGCTTTCACAAATCCGTGTAAACAAAAATGGCATGGCAAATATAAGAAAGTGAAATTGAGTATCTTACAAGTATATACACAATTCCCTTGCCGCATGCAATTGTTCAATTGTATTTATCATGTTTTTACACTACCTACACCAATGAAACTCGGGGTTCGTTCACACTACTCATGTGAAATCTGGAGCACTGGCTATAAACCTCAATACTAATATTGATTCATCATGGAGCTAGCTCCAGCGTTACCCAACTGCATGGAAAGGGTTCAGCATCAAATATCCGGATTGTATTTGTTTTAAATGACTCAAAAGCTTGACCATATATGAGTTTGCCAGTCTCTCACGCGTAAACGGAAACAAAACAGCATTACCATTCTTCTCAGTGAAGTGGAGGACGTTGACGCTTCAAAATGCAGTGCTTAGCAAATGTAAAACAATAGGGCCTACATAATTATAGCGTTTTCATTTTTGACGGCAGCATGAGTGAAGCCTTTGAAAACAGAGATCAGTTGGATTCTACCCAGCCAGAGTTCCCTTGGAAGGTGAGTGTAGCATATTAGAAATGGTAGCTTATATTTATTTCCACCAAAATGCTAAACTCTCAAATTTTAATCAAAATTATGTAGTTTTTCCTACCGGCTTTAATTATTGCAGGATGTACAAGTATTATAGGTGTCATTGTTGCCATCATTGGTAAATACTGTTGGGACGGAAAACCATTGGTATGTTGCGTCATACATAAGTAATATTCCCTTAAAATAAATATTTTTAAGGACTTGAACAGTTTTGACTGACATATTTATTCGTTTTATTGGAATTAACGACCCTTGTAGCCTCTTCAAAAAGGAAAAGCAACACCAAAAGTTGACACGATCGGAACAGAATCATTAGGGTCGATGAAAGACGTGGAAGCAAACCCAAATCCTGACGATAGTGCACAACTAGGAAGCAGTGTTAATGATGTAGCTTGCAGTGATACGATTGTGGAAGAAAATGATTGTAATACTATCGTAAATAATGAGGGGAAGGGTGGTAGTGAGAATGAGGGTGGTGGAGACAATAAATAGTTCTAAGTTGTTATTCGAAATCTTTGAAGGTTGATGTTCCATTATTGGATGAGATATGACACTATGCAAAATAAAATCAGTGTTATAAAATCTATCTACCCATCAATCGTATATTTATTTTTCTCATTTGACAAGATTCGAAACGTTTCCGGCTTGCATATAAAAAGAGCCCAAACCAATTTAACTTTGACGACACTATGTAACAAAAACATTTTTGCATTAAATGATTATCATAATTAGCTAAAGCAATCGTGTCGGGTTTTCCCGTCGGGACCCGGTTAAAAAGTAACTAGGGCAAAAACTCGGGACCCGCGGGTCCCGTGCCGGAAACGGGTTTGCGTAAAGTTAATGTATTAAATAATTTTTAGTCAAACCCTACGCTTAACATACTTACATTGTAATGTAATGATTGCATACATATTCCAGGAGTGAAAATTTTTATTCTCCGTCTCCATTCCATCTCCGTTTATAGTTATGATTCTCTATACTAACCATAAGAATATGATAAGGTACGTAGCAAGACCAAACTTAGTGATACGTGCACGGGACCGTTGTTTTATACTTATCACTAGTTTGCCTATGTTGGTTTGCGGATGCCTACGTACTTTATATGTTCAGAAATGGTGTAAATTAGACTGCTACTGCTTTACTAACCCTTTATCATGACGACGTTATTAATTTAATACGTTACCCTGTTACCGGGTCATAGACGGGAGCTTCGCGGGAATTCCCGATTTTAAAATACATATACAGGACCCGATAAGCCTCTCAATTGCAATAGCTAATCATAATAGATTGATAAAGCGACATTCGACCGTAAAATGATGCATAATAGGATGTTATGAATAGTAGCGTAATTATTAATCATGCAATAAAGATTTTTATGTATTTTTTTACTAACTCAGCTACGCTCACACAATATTGTATTGCAATACATTCATAACCATAACATTTTCCATTGTCAATTCAATTACTTCAGTTTTCTTTATAACAACTTTAGGAGCATTTAATAGTGTAAGTGATTCCATTTCTTTTCACATTTACTATTTTAAAAGTATGTATGCCATTGCAGTGTCCGTAAACCATATTTTTACTTTGTCGTATTTAACCACTCCATGCTCCCAAAATATCAACCAAATCCGTAATTACAAACTTATTTATAAAATTTTTAGAGCGTTTGTTTATCAAGTTCATTATACCGGAAATTTAATCCGTTACAATTTATTCAACATTCAATGCAACACGTCGTAATCATCATGTTAGCGAAAATTCAAAAAAAAGGAGGAAATAGAGGACACTCTATAAATTTAGTTGTAAACATTTTTAAATTTGGAATGGAACTCAAAAGCGATTATTAAAGTATTTTAAACATATTTTGCAACCTGAATTTGGATTCGCTTTCATTTTACATTTATTTAGATTTAAAGAAACTTTTTAGTTATTATTATTCACATCAATTCATATAATTGGATACTGTATTAGATGTTGTCCTTAAAAAATTAATAACTAGTATGTATGTATACTATGTATTAGGAACAATTAGCTTTCCTTGAGTAGTTCTCTCCATTTGGCGCTCCTTATCTTCCATATAAGCTGTCAGACTTTTCGCTACCGCATCACCCAAACTGTACCAAGCAAACTGAATGACAAACCAGAGCCACCTCATCAAAAACCATTTGCAGTAGATAAGCTCAATGATGCGAATCCCAACTCCAATTGTGATCGAAGTGAGACTGCACGGAAAGTGGAGGTAGCAGAAGGATGTTCTTTTCTAGAAACAGAAAATCCACTTTATTTTTAATATATTCATTAATATGAACTTTATTGATTTTGATCTATTTACCGTTATAGCTCCAAACACGACAGACATTCCACCGGCCGAGTATATTATCTGCGTCAGAAAGTCTGCTAGCACCACTTGTCTCCCAATTTTCTCGCAATAAAACGATTTCTCCATGGGTGTTTCTGATATGTTTGCAGGAAAGTATATGGTTTCATTTGTGGTATAGTTAAAAGCAAAATACGGTGGTAGAGATTCATCCATCGTGATTAATTTTGGTGGAGGTGGTGAAAGTAGAAGCGGAGATAATGCAAGGATAACTATGAGAACTGTTACTGAAAGAACCTAGAGAAAAGAGAAAGCATTTTATAACAAGTTTCAAGCCAATTTAGTAGCATTCCGATTGAAATTTTACTTACCACATCTACAAAGGCACATGCTATAGCAGCTTTAAACCCGCGCTCAGACTTTATTCCAAATCGACAGTCATTAATATTTACACTTTCTCTCATCCCTATACCATACTCATTTGGTACGACTGATGACCACTGCATATTCCAATATTTTTCTTTCCACTTTTTTTTCGGAAAAGTAAACTTTGCTTTCACTACAAAAGCACTACACTACCTACTACTTTTACTCTTCCAAAAGATGCAGAGCTTTTGCTCGCTGTTTATAAACTGAAGCTGTTTTGGAGTTCCTGGAGCAAAAATGCTAGTAAATCAAATACGTTGTGAAACACAAAGCTTACTATGTATAAATGTAAATGCATTTATGCATATTAACACATTTTTGTATTTTTACGCCTTTTGCAATTACGACCTTTACCGGCGAATTCGTAAGGAAATTATTGATCCATATATTTCTTCCATTAGCTACTATAAAAAAGAAATGTAATGTTTTGCCTGGAAGTAAAAAGAAATTTGGTTGACATTCCTTGAAAGACGGTTGACGGTACTTTCCATTTTTACTCCCATGCTATACGGAAGTTAAGTGTAAAACGAGCACGCAATAATCTCGTTTGTTGCTCTTTTAGTAGCAATCTTTATTGCTTTATGAAACTCATAAGTAATGTGTTGGTTTTAGGTACTCACTGAAAAGATGAAGGAGGAAGTAAATACAGAGGTATATAGCAGCGGGGTTTTATAATGGAATACGTTGCAAGCGCCAATTTATAACAACGTATTACTTTCCGCAAAATGTAGAATATTTTCTAAGATTCAATTACAACAGGATTTTAGTCCTGGCTTGACAACTTTTATCTTTCTTCATTAAAAACCATCCATAATGTATGTATAAATTTACCAAGAGTTTTATTGCAATTAGAAGTCCTTTCTTTGTGTAACACGCCTACATCCGGTTATACTTTAATAAATCTTATAACGACGCAATATGATGTTTTAGTCGCATGATTTTTGCAACCTTTTGTACAGGGTTCAAAAATCTCAGCAATAAAATCGATCTTTTAACAGCAGCAGCAACATGCGATACAAAGGCGAAAGAGGCATGCACGCTTGGGTATCTCGAAAAGAAAGCGTCCCAAGTTGACAATGCTTGCAAGGAACAATTGAACGCGCAATTCCACTTGGACCTTCAAACAAAGAGTATTCAAGTATTTCTACGGAGGATATGTAGTACATTAAACACAATCTCAGTTTAGAAAGTCAAGGATTTCTAAGCATTTACCTTGAGAGAAAACCATGGGTGTTTTTGACTTCGAGTGGGCTGTGAGTATAGCACTTTGGTGAAAGCTCGCTTAATAAGGAAATGGGATATTGTTCAAAAATTCCAAGCATCCTAATAGCGATCTGTCAAGGAATTCCTGTTTCCTTGTTTTCTGAGCTTTCGCCAAAATCCTAGTCTCACATAAATATATTATAAAAATATGTAGTGGGTGCTTGTGTTCCTCCCGCCTATAATATTGACATGTTGTGGCTGTGTTGTGGTTATAATTCTGGTGCTAATAAAACAATGTGAATGCTTCGATGATGGGAGAACCTGGGTATTTCAAATTATTTATAAACTGTCTTCCTTTAAAAATATAATTGAGCCGCCAATAATAAAATTTTATTAAATCTTTTCAGCCAGAACAAGGAAAAATGGGATCAAAGGTAGACTTGATTTGTGAAGAGCCAATAGGCTGGATGAAGGACGTGGAAGCAAATGAAGGAGGTAGTGCGATAACAAGTAAAAGTGAAAACATTACGGGAGCAATTGACATTGAATCAAAAGCCGGTTGCGAGAGTGCTGGAGATTGTGATGGCAGTAAAAAATAGTTGTGAAACGGTTCGTTTCAGTTCCGGCATTGGTATTCATTTCTAAAGAATCAAGTTTATCCATGTAGCATTTGATTGATCAAAATACCATGAATACTCAGTTTTTAACGCAGTGCTATGGTTGTATGCAGTAGTTTCTAAGAATTTTGTTACATCGCTGATTGATACATAATACAGAAATAAAAGAACAAGTACAAAAATCAGTAGCAAAAATGTTTTCTGGTATTTTTATATGATGAAAATTTATTTACATAGATGTTATTGAGCTCGTTAGCATTTACCATGTAAGAAAAATAATTATAAATCGAAATTATATTGGCAACCATGCAAGTTTTTAAATATAACTCCTGTTTAGCACTACTTCCAATTGTACTTAATTAAAAATTATTAAAAATAAGTGATTCGAATTTAATTGCCACGTGATAGATTGCGTCGTCGAAATAGGAGTATACAACGGATTGAAGTACAAATGCATTCAGTAGGTGTAAATATATTTCACTGAATTGCTAAAGTTAAACGAACTGCCAAAATGACCCTCAACTTTGTTTCATCAAATGATCAAAGCTACACAGAAAAAATAAAAATTTTCATAGTTTTCGTGAAATAATTTCCAATAATACTGCTTTGATAAATGCAATAATCAGCGGTACTTTCCGAATCTATTTTAATTAATTGACAATAGCCATTTTTCAGTTTATGCATAAGTCTGCCTAAAGAAATGCTGTTGAAATTTAAAGCAAATTTTAATTAATTAATTCTTCATTCGTTTGGGTACAATACGATGACAACATGATAAAACATTTTGTTTTTAAATATGGTGAAATATTTGGATTTTAAATAGATGAAATTAGGTGTGATATCACATTGCCCCTGAATCAAGAGTACGAGTTTTCTTTACACTGAGACGGATTTTGCAACATGTATTGTATTCTAAACATCAAAATACTGCATTTTCTAGCAGTCTTTTAAGTCTTTGTAGCACGCATTCCCATATTACACCTTATATATTGCATATCTAGACTGGAACTGGAATCACGACGGTATTTTATGGATTCTTTTCATGTAATATTTATTTTATTGTAATAGTGCATAAAAGTTTCTTCTTTCATAAAAGTCAAAATGCTTTTACTTTTGCGACTTGTTCAAGTAGCATATTATGTTAATATTACTCATCTAGTGCGGTTGCATAAATTTAATTATTTTGTTGAGTAACTACCAAGTTATGGCCAGCAATCTCAACACTAGTCTTTGTTCTGATTTTAATTGGGTAATGGGTGAAATGAAACAAATTTCGTAAATTTAATAACACATGCACACTTTTGATAATGTCATTTTTGCCTGCCTTTTTTTAGGTGAAAGCAAAGGAAAGCATGTTGGGGAGGAGAAAGCGGAATAGGCACTACATGGCTCTTACGCACGCACATCATATCAGCACCTAATATAGGAGTAAATAAACCTGCAATAATGTTGCATGTTACGCATCGTGTTTTCTCGTTCTCATTTCATTTCAATAAATTCAGTCAAGGCTCCCTGCATTTAAATTTCACATTTTTCGTTCTAAAACATGAACATAATATGGGTGCGTCTAGTTTGATCTATGTCCATGCATCCGTTTTTTGTCACGCTTTAACTCCGTAAGTAGAACAAAGTCGAGGTTTTCAAACTTAATTAAGAATAAGACGCATAGAACATCTTCAGAAAATCTCAGTTGGGTGCGAGTGCTAACGAACGAAGGACGTGGTGGAAGTGGTGCGGTTTTCTGACAAATTGGTATGTTTCTGCGTCACTACTGGAAGTGCGTATTTTTGTGTAGTTTGGACACCACTGAGACATATATAACGTCAAAATCAGGACAAAAACCGTTTGTCACCACGTAATAAACCTTACAACGAATTTCACTAAAGGTCAAAGAAGAATGGGAAGGACAGAGACGAATTTATTGGTGTTGTTCCAACCTTTGCTTTCTCCGTAAATAAAAATATATGTATAATATACAACTGTTTTGTGAAACATACAAAATACATATAACCATGTCTTTTTTCATCGATCATAATCAAAGCGATACAATTTTATGAGCAGCTTTCCAGACAAAGTTTATGACAAACTACCTCTTTCTATTTAGTGTTGATTGACGGCGGAGACTGGACCGGAGTTCATTCTCTTTAGCCCAACTACAAATAAGCAAAGCGTTTGTAGAACAGAATAGAATAGTTTCCAGAATAAAACTAAACTCATTATTGATTATTTCAGCAACCCAAACCCAGCCAAGGATAGATCACAAGGAAAATGTCGCATGCTATAGAAATACATAATAGATTTGTTTGTTCCTTTGGAAGTGAAAGAAAGCTTTGGTTTGAGTGACGGAAGCATTTCACACGGGGCTCTTACTCTACACAATAGCTTGCCAAGTGAAATGAATAGGTTTGCCGGAGCAGAAAATGGACGTAATGCATAATGCATGCAAACTCATAAAAACCAGACTTTTTTCATCGTAACAGTTTTCACAAAAAAAAAATCAGTTCCTCGCATATTCTTGGAAGATTAGAGTACAGTTTTTGCATATTATGCTATAAATTCACAGTGAGTTGTGGTGAGTGTTAATTAAATTGTGTAACAGCACGCTGTTAAAATTGCAAAATAGGTGTGAAACTGGCTTTGTTTTGTGTGTGGACGAATGGCGAATAAGCAAGTCTTCGCACAAAAATTACAACATAATTTTCTTGAAACTATAACGTGCAAACAGTTTGCAATTAGTGAACTAGTTCCCCAAAGCAGGAAAATGAATGGGTTTGAGCTGTTAGCCGTGAGTTTTTTATGTAACTTATGGAAATCCTTTGTTTTAATGCCTAATTCAATTGAAAAAAAAATATTTCATTTGTATTTTTCAGTGGATTGTAGTTCCAGGAACCTTTGCGGTGGCAGTTTTCATATGTTGTAGTTGCATTCTTGCAGTAGTGAAAAAGTATTGTGGTGGAAAGATATGGGTAAGCTATAAAATCAAGCTATCTGCGTTGGAATAAATGCTATAATTTTAATATTTTTTCATTTAAGCCGCTCCAATACGGAAAGAAAGAAAAAACTGTGGAGATTGACACCGTGACCCCCATTGGGAAAAACAAGGCTTGGGCGAAGGACTTTGCAATACCTGTGGACGATTGTGATGATGATGGAAGAGTATGAGATGCAAATAGTTAGGATGGTTGTTGTGCTAGTGTTTCGGAGTCTAAATCCGTAGAGGCATGGGTGGCAACGTAGTCATTCTAGAGATGATGGAGGAGTTGGTTCTTATACACAATCTGTATTAATTAATGTGATTTATGTATACATTTTATTGCTTAGAATTGAATATTTTTATGGAAAATGTTATTTTAATTCACATTCTTTATGCAGCAATAAAATTTAAAGACGAAACAAAACGATCACGGATTATTTTATCATGCAATGCAACAATATTGTTGTTTTCAGACTAAACCTACCTTTTACAGTTCATATAAAAAGTACACCACAACATATTAATACCTGCAAAATCGATTAACTAAAATAATTTTATGCTTTGTGTAACCTACATCGCTTTAGAAAATTGAATTTGAAAATTTTATGACAGTAATTCACAAGGAGATCCTGCTGAAAAATTTAGTTTGATAAATAGATACACAAATTCAAAGATTTAGAACCGGATTTCAAGTAGTTGCAGAACCACAACATTTTTAAATGATGCCAGTGTTCAACGGCGAATATAAAATAATATTTTTTTAAATTATTGTACATCTTTAGTAGGTACTTATTGGTACATGTAGGTGGTCTAAGTTGCAATTCGAGAACAGGAACTGGTGTTGTCGTTCTGAATGGTGAATTTGAATGGAATTATAATTTTATATTATAATAGTAATTTTTTATCGAAAACGTAAAATTCATGTCCAGGTCCATTCTCACTTACATAGATTGAAAATGGTATAGGTTTGAAATATATACGCGGAAAATTCGACACTATATAGAGTTTTTTACTGGTTTTGCAAAGTTGTTCATTGTCCACCAAATCGGAGTTCATTCCTTGGGTTCACTCTCAAAAGGTAAGAAGTTTGGAACTATGAAGCGATAAGCAACTTTTTGCTTCCGGTGTTTTATATGCCTGTATCTGCAATGTGAATCATAAACTGTCACCACAAAAAACATCAACTTTATTGATCCAGCTTGCAACATTGTAGCAAAGACCAACGTTGTTTCGTGGACTTTGTACATAACACTAATGAAAAGGTATTTCCATCTACAAAAAGGAAATTGGTATTGCATGTAAACGCATTTGACATTTTCAAGGAACAGGAAAACTGATGTTTGTTTTGAGTAAGAACAGGAGTGAACTTTCATTTGAAGCAAGAAACTTGAAGTGATCGTGTGTTCCGAATGAGTCATTAAACATTTTTAATGCATTCATTTTCACGGACAAGGAAACAAGTTCAAATAGTTTTGAGAATTGAAAATCTCACTCGACCCCAATTACATTTCTACTTTTCGTAATAAATTTCTAGTGTTTTAAGCTGGCGGCTGGAGTTTACAGACTGTAAGCATGTCGTACGGGTTCAAGCTGTTGGCTGTAAGTTAGAATTTAGGTTAACACTGACTTTCATGGTGCTTAGAAATGCCTTTCAGTATATTTCAAGCAAATTAGCAGTGATTTGAAAAGTTTTTCAAAGGCTCCAATGTTACGTCAGCGTCCAACAAAATATTACATTCATTTTCTCTCTTTTATAGTGGTTCATAGTGCCAGCTACATTTGCGGTAGCAATCTATATGGTCTTCAGCTGTATTTATGACTGTCTGAAGCCATATTGTGACGGGAAAATATGGGTACAATTAAATGCAAAATTTAAATTAGATTGATTAAAATACAACTACTAAAAATTAGATGTTCATTCACTTTGTGATTTATTCTCTTCTTCCAGCCACTTAGTAGAGGAAAGCGAGAGAAAAGTGCAGAAGTGGATACTACCACCTCCACACCAAAAGCTATGAACAAAGGCTGGGCAACGGATGGAACTGTGCCTATTGAGGCAGATGGAAGAGTATGAAAATACGTTGACACTTGGATGTGTGGTGCTACAGCCAGCTTTTACTTTTAAAAACTTGCTTTCGTTGTTAGTGATACAACAATACTCAGGAAAATTATTATTTTGTGATTTTACAAAGACGATATTGAAGTTTGTGGATTGTACATTTCATGCGTTATAATAAAAGAAGGAACGTTGAATGTATAAAAATCTGGTTATTAGAAGCTCAAAATTTCTGGACTTCATGTTCATGCAATACGATGAGGTAGTTCATTTTATAATTTTTTCGAAAAAAAAAAAAACGTTTCAGATCGAGTCTTGTAAAATCTCTGCCTGCACAGGAGTATTTTGTTGATTATGTTATAAGCTACTGATCCCAACACGTTTCAGCTAACTGATTTGCGAGTTAATTATAATTTCGGATTTTATGGGTGCATAACAGGTATGAGCTCTTTGTGACACATGAATAAACCTTGAGCAATAAATCCCATTAAAAGTTAATGTTAGATAATGCACTGAAAACAAAAAAAAATTGTGTCGTGAAGTAATTGGAATTTTTGTAGTGCGATATGTCATCATCAGCATTTGGATCAAGTTGTGATTTGAAAAAAATCTTGTTTAGTTTAACATGGACATGGTTATTGATTATTAATTTTTCAAGGTCATGTGACAGGTATTTTACCCTCTGTGCGTCCCTCACATCATTTTTTTTCTTTTTTGTTCAAATAATAAATTACTATCAAATTGATTCATTGAGCTAACAAATGGTTCCTAACAATTCGTTTAATTTTATTACTTTTTTGCTATTTCTTGATTTAGTATTAACATTTTACTAATAAAGCTCATGAAAATATTTTAATACTTTAGTATGACTTTTGTAAATACTATTGAGGCATTTTTATATTAGTCCACTATGATTTTATTTATTGAAGCGACTTTTCTGTGTGAACTACCACACTACATTGCTGAAAGCTACAAATAGGAAAGGTGCTTTGAATCACTTCATTTATGTCAACTTCCATTTTTAATCACTTGTCCACTCTTATCTTCATTATTGTAGCTAACTGTCGACGGACGGAAGCTCCAAAATCTTCCCATTGTGGTAAAATTATTTGCCTCCTCAATTGTTTCAGGTAGTCGTTGATGCAGAGTTTCGGGCAGAAACATGGCTGCAGTTGCTCCTATTAAACATACTACCGCAAGGCTCTCGTATGGAAAGGAAGCGTTATCATTTCCCTGTAATAAAAAAAACCATAACATATAAATGAATGCATTTTTGCCAGTAACGTAATTATTAATTTCAACTTACCATTTCAACAATGAAAGGAACACCAATCGTACAAACAGCAGCTATAAACTGAGCAAGTCCAGCAGCCGAAGAGCGAATCGAAGTGGGTAGAATTTCATCCCTCACTGTTGCGCTGGCCATGGAAGCTACAGCCTCTCCAATTCTTTAAACAAAATATTTTTACTAACTTTTGCAAGAAATCTTTTAAATGGAAAATTCTTGTAATTTTATCTACTTGATGAAAATAGCTCCACCCAGCACCTCCCAATACCCCAAAAATGGCACTGCCAACGCGCAAAACACGCTTGCAACTGTAACTAGTAGGAATGCTAGAGAATGAGTCCATCGTCTTCCAAAAACATTCATTAAAAATCCTCCCATAGATCCCCCACCAAAGCCGGCAATTAGTAGGACGATAACGTTAACGAATTTGTAGCCACTCATGCGAGTAGCATTGAGGTACATCATATGCAACATGAATCCACTCGTTGATATGCAAATCGTCAGCATTACAAAATTAAAACATAATCTTCCATGGGAAAAAATCGACCCAAATCCCACTTTTGGAAGCTTTTTGCTCTCCTCCACCAAATATTCAACGTCCCCACCAATTATTTTCTTATTCCCTTCTTTTCCATTTTCTTTTGCCATTTTAACAAGGACTTTGGTAGCCTCCTTACATTTCCCTTGGCTCACAAGCCATCTTGCTGATTCCGGAAGAAATGGGAAAATGACCAAGCCAATACACCCCATTCCCAATGAAATCCAGCCAAATAGATGCCAATCCTTTGTGTACATTGCGAGCAATACGTTTCCAATGTTGGCCACAATGTAGCTCATCCATTTGATAGCGTTTATGGTTGAGCGATAAGCAGGCCCAGTTTGTTCAGTAGCGATGAGTGAACACATTTCAAAAATGCTGCCGCCTGCTAAACCACCCACGAAGCTGAGTCCAAGAAACCACCAGTAATTTTCAGCAAGGAGAAGGCCAGCGCTGGAAGCGCTGATCATTACAAGAAACAAAAGGAGAAATGCTGGCTTCCTTCCAAGCGTGTCTGATATTACCCCGAATAGCAGTTTACCCACTGCTCCACCAATATTTCGAGCAGTGAAGCAGTTTGTTGGGTAGTGCCTTTGATCACAAACCCAATCGTTTTGGGAAGGGATTGTTAAAGTGTAATCTGTTTCATCATAGTCCCATTTTGAACAACTTGTCACGTTTTCCGATTCCAACTCATACATGCTACATTGACTATGCCGCATTCTACCATCTGGACCCATTTCCCTACAAATTATGCACATTTTATTTTTAAAATTTACCAACATTTCTACAGCCTCATCTTTTGTATTTTAAAAATCATTATCATTACGTACCATGGTATCGTGAGATTTTTCCAGGTTTCCACACTCACATTTTCATACCGTCCTGGAACATGGCACCAATGTTCCGGAACATCCAGGGTGTAAATAACACTGTTTCGGAGTGGAGAAGTGCCTTGCTGAAGAATGAGACAGAGGAGCAATGTCAGCTTGAGCTGGAAAGGACCCCAGCCACCCACATGTTTCTCCAGGAGATCTTCAAAATTCTTTGGCCTTCGGGACGCATCCTTAGCGTCATATTTTTCAGCTGAAATTCCATTGTGCACTGGTGTTGTATTGTGAACAGGCTCTGACTGCCCATTTATATTTTCGTTATTGGGTTGCAAGGTAGCTCCATTACCTTTTGGAATCTCAGTCAATTCTAGTTTATTTGTCATTTTTCAATGACAAAAGTCAATAAGTTTAATTTTTCATTGGAATTTACAAAATATACGTACACAGACAAAAAACAGATATACAGATGCACGTAATTTAGATTAATTTATGGGCTAATTGTGTATTGTGATTTTGCGCAAGTCTATAGCAATGCCGCTTAAAAAAACAATGAAGGTTGGATTGGAATTCTGCAATGAGAATGAGAGACATTTCAATATTATTACATGTATGATGTAATTATAAAGCTGAAGAATCTCATGATAGTGTAAGAACTCACAATTTTTCCTCAAGTATTTATTTCTAATTTTTCCTTATAATAATTAGTTCATGTTTTAAGTCCATTCCGGATTTATAATCAGCTCATGTAAAGATGGTACCAATCTCCAATATATCCTTCTACTTCATGAAACTACCTTTTCATGCTCAACTCATTCCTTTTCTACCTTTATATTCCCAGTAACTAGGAATGAGCGTCAGCGATACTACAGATTCCCATCATACAAAGCTATAGTTAACCTTGTTTGGTACTCAAATATTTGCTACAAATTTATTCGCACTGTAGGTATAAATACTCCATGCATCTCTCTTGTAAACTCAGTCTTACATGATCTGGCTAACTCTCTTTACCTTCAATAAATTAGATCTGCGTGTTTTAATTTTCAGCGTGATGATAGCCTCGTCCAGACAAACCAATAAAATTTAATTTATGCCGTAATATTATACAAAAAATATCATGTATTGGCACGTCATCGTCATTGCACTCACATTGGTATGATTTAAACCCTACAGAAGTTTTATTTATACAGAAACAAATAATTTGATTAAATTTTAGAACAAAGATAAAATAATATAGTAAAAATGATATACACACAAATGCCACGAGTATGAGCATTTTTAATTAAAGGAAACAGACTTTTACATGTAATTACGTGGTCATATGAATGTTACCATTTCTACATAATCGATTATCTGTGTCTGTGTGTCTGACGCAAATCTCGAATGAATGGGTTTCAGCGTAAACTCTCCTTCCAGACAAATCTGCATTACGAAGAAACAGTGTAGTCAATCATGTCCAGACGGCTACACATGAAAAAAATCATTTAAATCATGTTAATATTCAATTTCATATGATATTATATGCTCACAAGTACAGATATACAGAAACACCAACGGTCTTTCAAGTTCATGCTGCTTTTCAAGTAGTTTTGTAATTGAACTAATTAACATCATAAAATCTTTTATCCAGACATTAGTATTTTATGCAATTTGCCCAATCGCCTAGTTTGATATGGATACCCATTTTAAAGTATTTCATACAGACGTGTATAATATTAAAATGTGTTTTTCAATAGTTATTTACATTTTGTGGAAAGTCCATATATCTCTTTCCAGCTAAAGATGCGCTTATCAGGATAAAAGTGTCAAGCTTCGTCTCGTTTCATGTTATGAATGTTTATGCAATCAAGATTTGGCATGAGTTAAAAGGTTGTTTTTGACATGAGGATATTTTTTACCAAGTAAATTTTATTTCTGCAATACAACAGTAGCCTCATTAAATTAGAGCTCATCAAATCATAATTTTCAGTCATCAGCAAGCCCTTCAAGCTGAACAAGTGCTGAAGTAGTCTCATTTTTTAAATCACATAGCCCTGAACATTCTCACAATGAGAAGGTTCCCAAAATCCGATTCAGTTCTTGTTGGATTACAAAGTTTCATATTGCTCGCACTTTTCCACGTTTCATTTGGTCAGCAAACTTCTTATCTACAGAAAACATGCGGAGTTCTCCACTCCCAGGATAATTTTAGTGGGGAAGAGTTTCCAATGCGGGATGGCGATCAGTCCACAAATCTTTTTGATGAGCATCGTTTCTCATCAGGTTGGAATTTCACGGGCTCAGTCGACATTGCATCTGGATGCACGCTGAAAATATGCAACGAGACGTATTTCGATGGGGCTTGTCAGACTTTGGAGCAAGGCTCGTATCGTGTGAACAAATCTCTGGATACTTTTGGTGGAGTTGCTTCTGTTCGCTGCTTGTGTGAAAAGGTAGAAATTTTTTTTTAAAAACCTGAATTGTTAATCTTTTTCCTGTTTTGTAAACTTTATATGTAATTTTAGGAATGCAAGTGCTCGGATATTTTCATGAAAAAATCCAGTTGCGCCAGAGGCTACTTAAAAGGTGGATGCAGCACTTGTCACACGCCATACACAGACCTTGCTGAATCCGTGAGCTATTTTCCTGACGAGTTTTTCGGGAAAGTTGAAGCCTTCAGGTTGAGGAAAGGTTGTGCATTAACTTTATATCCAGAGGAAGATTTCGAGGGTGATAATCAAGTTATTACGACAGAAACATTGGAGGTAACTTGACAATTTTGACAATCCAAAAAACTTACATTCAACATTATTTCATTATAACTTTTTAAATTAAAATTTACTTGCCATAAAATAGAATTTCAATGAAACATTTCGCTCCTACGAATGCGAATGTAATGATGAGGAATACGTACCTAGAAATTCACCTCCACCATCTGACGCATGTAAAGGCAAATAATTATTTTTTACATGGTATTTCGATTAGTTATTATTACAATATTATAATTGTAACTAATTTTTAATTGGTTGTTTTAGTACCACATTTAATCGACGTTCCAACGAGTGTTGATGACATTATAAAAATGCTTTCAAATGTCAACTATTCCAACCACCCCGGTTTGCTGTCGGCACTCAAGTCAATGAGAAATGGAAGGAGTCCGAAAAATGCCTATATTTTACTACTGGGGACAACCGGCTCAGGAAAAAGCAGCACTGTGTGTAACTAGTTTAACGGTCAAATCTTACGGTTTAAATTTTCTAATTGAAAATAATAATTACTGAATAATTTTTTATTTACAGATTAATTTACTATTTGATAACCCAAACATTACTAAAGTGGGAGACTCAATTTCTACCACGACTAACATTCAGTAATATCATATTTTTAATTTAAAAACATTTATACACAACCGAAACCCTAACAATTTTGTTATACTTTCTGCAGTGAATTTCGTATTCCACTCCAAGTGGACGAGCTGGGCATTGCAAATTCTGAGCTGCGCATTATTGACACACCAGGTCTCGGTGACACCAGGGGTCTTGAACAAGACGCGAAATTTCTAGCAACTCTTGATACCTTTCTCTCCACTCATGAAGAACTAAAGGACAGAATCCCCAACATCGTCCTCATTTTTCACAAGTTTATTGACAATAGATTCGGAGGGGTGGGATCAAACTTTGTCAAGATGCTGCGCGGATTAGACTCTTTCCGCGACAGAATCACTGATGAAAATTACTCTAACGTCGTATTCGTGTTGTCCTATTTCTGCTCGGAAAGTAAAGCGACAGTTAGGAAGCCCGATGGGAAAATAAACCAGTTCAAAAAAGCAATTGAGGATTTTTCCCTGCTCCCTCGCCCAATAATTATCAACGTAGCTGAAAATAAAGGGAAAGCCCAAGAGCTGCCAATGGTCAATGGATACTTTAAACTACCTAATAATGAATATTATCCAAGAAATTTATTTGAGAAATTGGAACTTGTCACCCAAAATGGTCAAGATTTGGTAGGGCAAGGAGTGTTCCGCACGGCATTTCGGGACTCTGAAAATTTCAACATTACGTCAACTACTTTCCCGGTTGTCGAGCGGGGCTCCAAAGTTGAACAATATTTGGGTATACTCCGTAACGCTTTTTTTAGCGTGAACAACACGGAAGTATCCCAGCTACTGCAAACAGCTTGGAATAACGGATTGGAGCAAAGTTTAAAAAGCCGGTTTCCGGATTCTCTCATGAATCTCCAAAGATCTTTTAACGTTCGTAACATGAATACGATGGAAGATATTCCCAAAACGAATAACGCAATTGTTGAACTTTTGGCCGGACTTAAACATGATCAAGCTACGAAAACACTTTTGGAAACTGGGTTGGACATTAAGGCACCAAATTTCCCCCAAAATCCTATAGCTAGCTACAGCTATAATGTCTTTAGAGATGCTCGCCTTCCATCGTCACCGTTTCAACAGGGAAACTTGCATCAATCAGATATTGGATTCTTGCTTCCAAAAGTTCTCACTTGCAAACTTGAACAAAATATGGAGGGAACATTTTTTGTATTTGACACCAAAGAGCATTACGTTGAGCATCGTTTACGAACTCTTGGAGTTGAAGGAAAGATAACGCAGAAGAGCTTTAAGGGGAGCATAAAACCAGGCTATAATATCAAGGACATATCCCTGAAGAATGACAGCTGTACCTTGAGCGCAGTTAAGGAATTTCGGCTGTTTGAATTCGTTTTAAATGATCGCCCAGCTTTCACAACTGAATTTGAGAACAGAGTCAAAACCCTGCCAGCTTTTAATGCTTCGGACTTTCAAAACGTTGAAAAATGGAACGAATTTTTCAACGATTATGGAACTCACGTTGTACGTTCTGTTCACGGAGGAGGAGCAATTGAAATTCGACTTCAAAGCAACAAGCAATGCGATGAAAATATGGGGAAAGCACTTTTTGATCTGGTCAGATTTGCAGAAGACATGTCGTTTATGATAGTTGATGAAAATAATAATGAAACGGGTGACTCAAACAGAACCATTGTTATGGAGGGAATTCAACATTCTCTTAATTTTTTGGGAGGAGATATCCAATATCATGTAAGAGATTTAACAGCACTGCCCATTGAAGAGGCATCCAAATTACTGACAAAATGGAAAAAATCTTTGAGGTTTAATCCGACAGTTCTATCTTCAGAAATTAAGCTGTTGCCGATTAGCCAAGTGGTGAAGAAATTTGGGCAGAGTTACACGTCAGAAATTGAGCTGGCTACTTCTCTCCTGTTTAACTCATCCTTGAAATATGTTCCACAACAGAAAAAACAAGCAACATCACGAGATGAGACGCCTTCAATGATAGAAGTTTTGGAAAGTATGCGTAAATCTACTCAACAAATTGAAGAATTGATGAAACGTATTCGACAGTTGGAAATGGATAATGCCAACTTAGCAAGCCAACCTAGTGAACAACTCAATGCTCAATATAGTACAAAACATATTGAAGAAGTTCATATTTTGAATGCTAATTTGATTAATGAAACACTTGAAGCAAAACCGAAATCAGATCAAGAACGCTTTGAAGCCCAAATGAATGCTATGAAGCGTCATCAAGAAGAGCGAAGAAGACGAGCTCAAGAACAAACCCAGAGAATGATGGAAATGTACATGAAACAAACTGAAAATCAGGGTGTTTATACGAAACAGCTTGTGGATCGACTAAAAAACGAAACGGAAAATCAAATGTCAGCAACGGATGCTCAGATTGAGATGATTCGCCGCAAAAACGAGCAAGAGCAGATTCAGCATGAACACTCGATGAAAGTATTAATAAGGCAACGTTGTTGGAAAGCAAGAGCTGACTACAAGAACTGTTTAAGCAAATACAGCAGTTGGTTCTGTAAGAAAAGTTCTGAGCTTGTCAATTGTTATAGTAATAAATAATAATCCTATAGGTACTACAAGATCAAAGGAATGAGAAACAACGGATTTAGAAAGCTGGTATAATATAAAGAATTCATTTGCTAATACGTTACTACTACATGTATTTACTAATTACTGCATTTCAGCTACTCAAATACAGTTAATAAATGTATACGGCATGAGATTCTATGCGTAATTTGGTAAAGAAAGCATACTAGAAATGAAAACTACTCACATTTGATTTATTTGAACAAGGGATTGATTTATGGAATCCTACTAGGTACTTTATTAATTTAATATGCTTTCACCGACTCAACTACATGATAATCAGACACCCCAACCTTGATCTCCATATATTTACGTTACATTGAGAGCTTGCGCTGACACGAGCATCATGGAACTTCCCATGTGGCTTGACGATCTATTTCTTGAACCGCGTTCACTCCCTTCATCCGAGTCCTTCGGTGGCTCATCCTTTCCAACCAGCATTCGATACTTTTTGGCAATGACATGCCAGTCGGTTACCGTCTCAATTCTATTTAAAATTCCACCTTCACCACTGAATCTTGAGCCCATTCCGCTTGCAGTTAGAGAACCAGCTATTTGGGCGATTTGGGCGGCGCTCAGTTGCAGAACATTTCCAGAAGCTGCAAAAAACCAAAAATAAATTTTCATTGATTGTTTCAAAACTTAACTTCTTAAATCTCACCTTTGTTCATTTCCAACTTCTTCACAGCCTGCTGCCACCTCACTCTCGGGTCAACTTTAGCCACTTTCAAAGCCTGCTGCTCCGCCTCAAACCCATCCCCACCATGTTCCCAGCTCAGTTTTTTCTTGGGTTCTCTCGCCTTTTTAATTTTCTTATGAATCCACGTCCCCCAATCCACAAACAAGTTAAGTGGGCTTGGCGTTGCAGTCGTTCTATGCATACTCCTAATTAACTTGGCCAACCCATACTTCCACTCAATATCCGACTGCGCCTCAATCCTCTGATAAGTATCCGACATCATCGCAATCAACAGATTAATGAGCACAATAACCGTGACAAGGAGATAAACCCCAAAGACAATCTTAAACAGCACAATCGTCCACTCAGGTTGCCCCAGAATCTCAATCCGCATGTCTGTAGGTCCATTTTCGCCAAACAGTCCGAAAAACAGGAGCTCAAAGGCATCCAGTGGTGTTACAAGAACACCAGACGCCATTCCTCCAGTTAAAGTCGGTGGTACTTTCTCCCCAGGTAAAAGTCCCCTTCTTGGATGAAGCGGATGGTTGAGTGCAGCCATCACAAGAGAAAATCCAATCATAAAGATCATCAAAACAGCCAAAAATCTTGCAAGATCCTTCATCAAATTCCCAATGATAATTGCCCACGGTCCAAAAAGGTAGTGAAAAGAGAGAAAGTCAAGTATTTGGATGCAAGCACTCAATATTCCAACGCCCAATAGTTGATCTCTCAAGTAGAGAATTGTGCCATAGTGTTCCTTATCAATGAAAAATGCCACAACGTGCAGCGTAATTCCCATATAGCAGAAGGTCAAAACCACAGTTTTAATCCAGCCGAGGCCAGATTTATCGCTGGGATTTGTTATTTCAGCGACCAACAGCCCCGTTAGCCAAGCCATGAGCATCCACTCGAACCAAAAAGGGACTAAGTTGGATCTTATCGGAAACACGGGGTGAATTGGGGTAACGCAAGTTAAACAAAGGAGAATCATCAGATGAATATGGGAAGTTAGGTACGACATGAATTTAACTATGGGAATTTTATTATATTGGGGACCAAATGGGACGGAAAATGTGACCCAGACTGGGGGACAAAATACCATTGAGAGGAAGAGCAGCACATGCTTATAATCTGCCCATTCAACGAGTTGACCCACCCATATTTCTTGGAGGTGGCGCTGCACAACTGTGTGAGCTACAGTTTCCTTTTGCTCATTTTCAATGAGAACGTCTAAAAATTCTTTGCCTTTTCGGTCAACTGATTTTAAAACCTTTCCTGCAGATTCTGCACCGGCGGCTAAAGCTAGGAGTTCTGTAGCCATTTCTTCGCAATGTTTTGAAGCCGCGATGAGATCCTTTGCTCTTTCTTTTTCTTTTGTTGAGACGTAGATGAGAAAACTTGACATTTTAGCAGCTACTTCAACAGGTGCGGGGGAGCTCAGAACGAATTCGTCAATGGGCTCGTTATCAATGTTTTTTCCGCATACGCAGAGGTTATAAACAAATTCTTTATCCTCGAGTAGGCCATACGTGTCATGATCTTTTCGCATTAAGTAGCTTAGCACGTCATTGTGGTTTTCTGCTGCTGCAAACCAAATTGCAGAGTGCCCCTTCACATTTTTTGCTAATGGGCTTGCTCCGCTTTCAACTAGCAGCTTGACAACGTCCAAGTGACCGGCTTGTGCAGCGCAAATTAGTGGAGTCCAGAGTTCCTTATCAATTGCGTCAATTTCAGCGCCTTGGCCGAGTAAAACTTCCACCTATAAATTATATGAAATATTGATGTTATTATTATTACTATTATATATGAAATTATGTTATAATATGTTAAATTTTTGAAAAATTCCATCTGTTTATGGCCATTAATTGCTGCTATGTGCAAACTCGACTTTCCACTGGCGTCTTTGCTTTCGAGTAATTCTGAAGAACGGCTGAGTAGCAGTCCAACTACAGTTGAATGTCCACCCCAGCAAGCCAGGTGGAGAGAATTGAATCCATAAATTGTTGTTCCAGCATCGACTTGAACTCCTTCAAAATTTAGGAGGAGACGCACAACATTTTCCTCCCCAGCGAAAGCAGCCATGTGTAATGGGGTCAACCCCGATTCCGTTCCAATTTCTCGGATAAATGCGGTAGCAGGAGAGAAAGGTGGATCAGTCGTTGAAGTCGCTGGAATATATTGGAGCAGTTCACGAACTGTCTCAGTTTGCCCATAATATGCAGCAATGTGTAAAGCAGATGTTCCCAGCTTCCTGCTCGTGATATTGATAGAATCCTCTTGTGAATTGCGAAGCGCTTCTAAAACATTCGTGTGCCCATTTTTTGCTGCTAAATGTGCTGCAGTATAGCCCAATCTGTTTTCGTCACTTGCGCTTGCGCCAGCGTCCAACAAAGTGTTGACTAGATCTGCATGACCACCCTCTGCGGCCAGCTGCAAAGCTGTGGCGTCAGTACTCCGATTTCTAGCGTTGATAACTCCTTGCTTATCAAATTTCATTAGTTCCTCCAACACAGCCACGCTACCTTGCATCGCTGCTAAATGAGCGCAAGTACTTCCATCTTTTGTGAAGCTGTTTACCAAAGCGCTGGAATGCTTCAGAAACAGTTTAATCACATCTGCGTGATTATTTTGAGCAGCTAAATGAATTGGTTTTTGTCCTTTATCATCCGTTGCATCAAAGCTTGCACGGAGTCCCATTAACAGCCTGCAAACTTCCAGCTGCCCACTCTCTGCCGCCAAATGTAGCGGAGTTTGCTTCTTTAGCGTGAGTGCATCCACAGCAGCGCCATGAGTTTGAATGAGGAACAAACACAATTTCGTAAATCCCTTCGTTGCGGCCAAATGAAGCGCAGTCAAACCAACTCTTGACTTCGCATTGATAAAAGCTCTATGTTCAAGCAATATTCCACAAATTGTTTGATAGCCATTTTCTGCACCGAGGTGAAGTCCAGATCTGCCATCATTATCAAAAACATCCACTCTCGCGTGATATTCCAGCAGCGTCTCAACAACTAAGCTGTGCCCCTTTCTAGAAGCAATCAGTAATGGACTCCAGCCTTTCGAGCTCTGCCTATTCAGCGCCCTCTGGCACTCCACTGGTGTGAGCCTGCTCAGCATCTCGAATAAAATAGCATTATTCCCTTCTTTCGCACAATAATGGAAAGCCGTTTCATTAGTTTCCTTCGCTTGTCTTGAGGTAGATGCTCCTCCATCCAGAAGCATTTTAACGATATTCTTCCCAATCTCCTCCTTGTCCAAATTTCCCTCGCTTTCCTCCAAACGGATTTTAATGGGGTTTAACCTTGCCGCGTAATGCAGCGCAGTTTCTCCCTTATTCGTAACCATATTTATGAACAATGAGCACTCATTCGCACTCTTTTTCTTGACGTGTTCCAGCAGCGCCTCAACTACGTAAATGTGGCCGTAACGGCACGCAAAATGTAATGGAGTGTCACCATCCTTGGCCTTCAGCTGCGGGTTAGCACCGTCTTGAAGAAGAAGCCTGATAATTTTAATTCGTCCATGTCTTGCTGCCACGTGCATGGGCGTCTCACCTTAAATTAATAGAATTACGTTATTTCCTTTCAAATTAAAATTTAAGGTTTCTTTAAACTAAACCATATTTTAAAGAGCTAAAAAATAACCATTGTCCATTGTTACATTTGGGTTCGTTCCACTTTTAAGTAACATCAGGGCACATGTTTCCCCACCTACTACACGCGCAGCGATGTGCAGCGGAGTTTCCTGATTTTTTCCGCCTTTTATGTGGACCTGGGCGCCGTAGCCGAGTAGACACTCAACAACTGCAGGTTTCACAGCCTCGACAGCGATATGTAGCGCTGTGAAATTATCGTTCGTTTTGCTATCCACATTTTCTCCCTTTTCAAGCAGCTTGCTTATCATTCCTGAATGGCCGTGGCGAGCTGAAATGTGGATAGAGCGAGCTCCCCCTTTATTTGGCATTTGAAGCGGAACCCCTTTTCTAAATAGGGCCATGGCTGTTTCAGGGTGGCCGTGAAGGGATGCAATGTGCATGAGCGTGCTTCCATCCCTTGTCCGCTCGAAAACACTCACTTTAAACTTGTCCGTGAGAATATCTATCAATTGAGTTTGGCCGCTCATCGCTGCCACATGTAAAGCGGTACGGTCCTCCTTATCAACGAGGTGGGGATTTGCCTTACACAAATAGAGGAACTTTACCATATTTTCTTCACCCAATGTGGAAGCAACATGAAGTGGTGTTTGTCCGTCTTTCTGCAAAGAAAAAGTCAAAGATAACAATCTATCTATTCAACAAAATAATTTAAATTTATTTTATTTACATTAACGGCGTCAACATTTGCTCCAGCGTCCACAAAAATTCTGCATATTTCCAAATCCTTCTTTTTGACCGCCGTATGCAACGGAGTGTCCTCCTCAGGCCCAGACGTCCTATCCAATTGCTCCTTTCCTTGATAAGCAAGCAGTTCCTGACAAGCTCCAAGATTGCCATGCTTCAGCGCAATAAAAAGGGGAATGTTTCCTTCCTTGTCTTGCTTTAACCTCGCGTCTTTTGGCATTGCTGCTAAAAGTGCTCTCAAAATACTAGCTGAATTCCCAGCCGGTCTGGCACAAGCAACGTGAAGCAAATTCTGGTGCTTATCTTTAGTCACCGCATTCACATCCGCCTTTTTAGAGATGAGATATCTGACCGTGTCATCTCTCCCATGAAAAACTGCCATGTGCATACAACTGAGACCGCCGTCCTTCGCTTCTTCGTTAATGTTGCAGCCCATGGCTATCAACCGTTCTGCCATAATAAGGGCGTTATCCTTAATCGCGTACATTAGCGGGGTCCATCCACTTCCCTCATCTTTGACGCTTGAAAGTGGAGTTTTGTTTGAAGTTGCTCCGGTTTCAACTCGCTTTTCTAGGTAGCGCAAATGTCCATCAACGCCGTACCAATCTTTTGCCTGGCAGAGTTGGAGGAGTCTCATTCCAGCGGCTGTGTCACGAACCTCCTCTTCTTTACTTTTCTCATCGAGTTTGCTGCTAATTGAAGATTCGGAAAGGGGTTTTTTCTCCTTAGGTTTGGTTTCAGTTTGCACACGCCATTTTTCTGGGTCAGGAGGAAAATCATCTTCTTTTTTCGCTTTTGAAGCATTTTTATCTTCTCTCGTTGACTTTGGTTTTTGGTCAGAAAATTCAACTTTCTTTACTTTCTTTTTTGGTGTGGTTGCTGCTGAAGGAACTCTGGCTGGATATCTTGTTGGGGAAGGGGATGGAGAGGGGCTCCTTTTATCTTTTGGTTGCTGCTTTTGCTTGTCATTTCCATCTTTTTTAACAGGGGATTTACTTGGAGTTCTTGCATTTACCGTACTTGGAGGTCTCTCTGGTTCCCTTGTCCATTTTTTGGAAGTCTCAGGTTGCCCCTTCTTTTCTTTTCTGGATGGACCAGGTTTTGGAGACTTTTCTTCTGTATTTTTTGGTTTCTCTGATAAAGTTTTCTTCTTTTTTGCCTTTTTAACAGAAAAGCGTTGAAATGATTTGCTTTTCTCTTTGCCCTCGTCGTCTTCACCAAGAAGCTCGACTGTGCTGTCAGCATCGTATTCATCGTCAGAATCAAATGTTTCTGAAGGGCCGATAAGCTCTATGGATGAGCTTCTCCTTTCAAGTCCTCGTCGTTCTCTTAAAGAAAGTCCTTCTATTGGTTCTGTTAAAACTTCGTCAGTTGTTTCCTCTAGAGAAGATTTCACTCGTTCCAGTCTTTTTGTTGTGGGAGAAGAAGTAGCTTCCCATTTCAACCTTTCTTCCTCTTCTGGAAGAAAAACTTGGTCGGATAGCTCAGCAAGATAGCCGGTCCTGAGAGAAGAGCTTATATAAACGGAGGAGGGAACAGGAATTTTGGACTTTGGGAGTTCCGTTGGGTTTTTAGAATTCCCTTCCATTTTTGAAACAGAAACTAAACTTTTTTTTTTATGGAATTAGTCTGCTCAGCAGAAATACAAGATGCAAACTGAGGGATGAAACAGAAGGTGAAAGTAGTTTTAACGAAAAATGAGAAGCATAATCATATTGATCAAGTAAAAGTGTGTTTTTAGGGAAATGAAATCTGGATCTTTGATTAATGCTTGACAAAAATAGGTCAATTCATAAATCATATCAGTAGAGCGACGGATTTCGTGAATAGAAATAGATCAGATATATTGTCATGAAGTGAGATCATCATTTAATCAATACATCGTATAAATATATATTTTTAGTGTATCTTTGAGAGAAAGTGAAAGCCAGGGGAAAGTATTGCAATAAATATGAAAGTAATACATCTTGATTCAGTACTACTGCGTTTTACTTTATTTTATCCATTTGCATTTTTATCACTACACAATACTGACACAAGGCGGATAAAATCTCAGAATATATTCATTTCGTCATCAGACATTCACCGGAAGTTATTTTTATTGCATTGTTTTTATTTGTATTGGTGTACGAGAGCAATGAAAGTAAAACAAGGTAAAGGTATGCAAAGAATGCACCTGGGTGCGATGTAACATAAACACCCTTGTCATAAAATTAGCTGGACGAATACATAATGTGGAGCAAACACACAGAGGGTAAATGGGTCATATGATATGACTAGACCTGTCCAATCCATATAAATACATGTTTCTTAGGGGTTCTCCAAGTTCAACCAAACTTAGCATGTGAACGTTTCGTACTAAATGAAGTCATTTAAAACCATGTTGTTACCACATATTTCACATATTTCGAGCTTTTAGCACATATCACATATATAGTAACATATTTTGGCATTTTCCTTAGAATTGACCGTTATTTTGAAAAATAAACCGTTTTTCGAGTATTTTTACTAAATTTTTTGGAATTTCATTTGAAAATTTAGCATACATGTCTCAAATCGATTGCTTAAAAGTTTAAATGTAATTAAATAGTGTAAATTAAAACCTAAATAGAAAATTATAACTCTAAAGTACAAATCGAAACATTTTGACACAAAAAATTTGACCTCAAAGTACATATCGCTGCCTTAGAATCAGAATGCTCCATCTCGAAAATCAGGAAATTGCAGACTCCGCTTACTTACCCGGACGTATACTACTAGTAAGCGGAGTCTGCAATTCCCTGATTTTCGAGATAGAGCATTCTGATTCTAAGGCAGCGATATTTAGCCGTTTTTGAAAAATTTTAACCACATATTTAGGCATTTTTAGGCACATATTTATATACATATTTCGGCCTTCATAATCACATTTTTTGGACAGGTCTAGATATGACTCATATGTATATTTTGTACATGCGAGTATGATTTGCAGTTGATAGTAAAAGGTTTCTCACAAAATACTGGTAGACTTTATTATGAAAATGTCGATAATTTGGTGAAGTTGAGGTAGTGCCGTAGAATTTGAATTCTGAAAGCAGTTTCTTTTGCGAAAATAAAAAATAAAAACAAACGTACTTTTTTTACTTGCATCTCTGATGGATTCACATTTGTACAGCCAAAGGAAATGAGAAAATGCCTATGGATGATGCTCATGTATGTTGCCTTTGGAATGCGAGGCAAGCTGTCACTCTTCCATACCAAACTCATGCCCTTTTATTACGTGCTCTGACATTTGCACTTTAGCCCGTGGAAATAATTTATATTCACGTGTGTTAAAATTATTATTGAGGGACTACAAGAGCAGCGTACAGGAGAATGAAGGAGGTATTTTATGCTAATTTTTTAATCCATCAGTTTTAGAACATATTTCAGATTTTTTAATCAACATATAACTACTGTTTACGCTGACGGTGCCCACAATTCTTCCTTACAAGTTTATCCTTAGAGCATCCTTCAGCAAAGTTGTAAAAGTGTTATTTCTTTTGCTCCAGAGGTTGATGACGCCCAGGTATCGGCATGATTCCATAGTTGATGAGAACAACATCCAAAGCCAAGAACACCAGACGTTTAGCCTTGCTTAGTGCGCATTCAATAATCCGTCCACTATCAGTCTAGAACAGAAATATATAATATCGCATTATAAATAGTATGAATGATGAGCAAGTGTTTGTTTTTCAATTCCTGTCGAATATCATGAATGTTAACATTATTTATGCCTAATGTTAGCCAGGGAAATGTGCGTATGATTAGTTCATGACTAAATCTGGTTAGTTAGCTATCTGTCGTTGTTAAATCGTTTTTGCACGCTTGATTAATGTGTGTATAGTTAGACATTAGATAGGGACTTTAATAAAATAGCTCATACTAAAAAACATTATAACATTGACGGTATCATTTCAAAAGTACTGAAGTAAAAATTTTACTTTCACTTTGGTCGCATCTCCAATTTTGCATAGAAAACAACACGCCGAAACGCAGAACGGTTCTGAACTAGGGTTCTTTGTCTACTCCAAGCAAGCTAATTTTTGTCGCAGCATTTAGTACAACAATATTTTAAGAAAATCGACGATTTCAGAAAATGCTTTTCTCCCATTGGCTGGCTCAATTTCTATCTTTGTTTCATCTGCCGAGGATAAAATCTAGAAGCACGTGTTTGTAAATACGCTTGTTGTTTTTGTG
>JAQGAP010000283.1:0-43916 GCA_034697805.1 Orchesella bifasciata | reverse complement strand
ATGTTGCTGTCTATCTGTTTAAAATTTCATCCGCAAACCCATTAATGACATCAAATCCCCGATTTTAAATTACTGTGCATTGAGTAGCCTGGTGCATACTTCTTTGGTTGAGATTTTTGCGTGAAAGTTAGCAGTTTGACGAGTAAATTTGGTGTGACAGTTTGAAGTTCCCTTTTTGCTCAATAAACGTTTAGTCATGGGAATTCAGATTATTTTTGATGTGATTGAGAATTAAGAATTAAGATTGAGACTAATTTCGTTGGTTTCAAATCGGCCCCTTTTACATGTTGCTAAAAATTAAAGATAGTGTCAGTTACTTACAGTTATTGATAATGGAGGGTTATGGAGAAGAAAGGAGGAATCGTAAAAGGAGGTAATTTATTGAATTCTGTGGTATTAAGATTTACGATTTACTACGAAACATTGACAGGTTAATATCAGTCTTTCAATGTAAAAAATACTGAGCAGAAGGTGACCCTAGTAATTATTACGCAGCTGAATGTATTCAGCAAGTTATAATAGAGTCGTCTGTCTGTCTGTATGTCCGTCCGTCTGCACTCTCCTGGCCACATACGTTGACCGATTCGGACCAAATTTGGTACACAGGTAGTACTCTCCAAGGGCACGTCAGGGAATAACTTTCAGCCAAATCGGTCGCGCGCTTTAAAAGTTATGCGCGCGCAAATACAAAAAGTCATCAGATTTGGCTGAAAATGAGTATGTAGGGGTAGTTTGAGATGCTGAATCGAATGGTTACAATAGTTTTAATTTAAATTTACAAATTCATAGAGGTTTAAGCGCGTAAATTCAAAAAATCGCTTTGCTCATATACTTTATGCATGAAACGATAGTAATCGCATTAAATGATCATAATCGCATGAAATGTCATTTATAAGCGCATAAAATGTTGTTCAGAATAACAGAACGCGTACAGCTGCGTTTTTCAGTCCACTTACGTGGCTTTTATTATGGTTGCATCGTTATCCGGACACTATTCTATCAATGATTCCTCAGGAATTTATACCAAGAGCTTCTGATACGAATTTTTGCATTTCCGTATCATTTGTGACGGTGTGTCCAAGATAAATCTAAATTAAGTTTTAAAATGACACAAAATTAGTTAATAAACATTTCATATGAAAATTGTAGTGCAGCAACTTACGGGATGAATTTCGAATCCCAATTTCTTCATTTGTCTACAGTGCATCACAGCCATACCTAGATTAAATGATTTGTTAGTTAATTATGAGTTGTTTACATTTGGCAACACGGATAAAATCCCACATTTACTTACCCATCGGTTCTCTCGTGTTGACAGTTATTTGACTACCAGGAAATAAAACGAAGGCATGAAACTTCACTTTATTGTCCTTTTCGGGTTCTGGAAGGTATTTAATTTTGAAATCCTCGATTGTATTTACGCTTTCAGGCAAGGGTACAGGCTTATTATCTGACTCCCTGAGACAGTACACAACTCCTATAAAAAGAGACAACATTTAATGAGGCTCATTGAATTCAATTATAATTCCGTGAACAGTTCTTACCTATTGTTCTAAAGGGAGGAACTACATTGCACAAATGGCAGAATTCAGGACCACCAAGAGAATCCACGCAAATCTGAAGCAAGGAACTGGTAGTTTTCTGATATACAGTGGCCTTCCCGCCCTCAATCCACAACATATGTTTCTAAAAAAGATAAAAACAGTTTAACAAGAAAAATAATTCATTTGTTTATGAATTCATTGGAAATATCATTTACCATTACCTTAGTTAAATACCCTAGATGTTTGTCTGACAGCCTGGGTCCTTTGTAGTTAGCAGCCTCGATCCCAGAGCAAATGGCAAGGTGAGCCACTTCCTTAGAATAAGTGAACATGGAAGAACCTACAGAATATATTTTTTTAAAGTTACAAAACAGCATGGCATTAAAATTCCTAGCGAAAGACGCAACTTTCTTACCATACGTGCACCCAAGAAACTCATCTGATAACCCGAAGGAGATCAAATCCTCATGATAAATATTCTTCATACAAAGGTTGACTAAAATTGGGACGAAGCTCTTTCCATAAAATTAGAAAACTCTTTAGTTGACTTAATGCCAATTTGCTTTCGCAAATGTTCAGCAACCTCTCCAAAAAACTGGTCACATTCCACACCAAAAGAGCCCAGGGCGTTGCAAATGTGCTCCAGATCTTTGCTTCGGATTAATTCCACTTTGCCTTCCAGTTTCTTCAGGACTTCCTTGCAGACCCCGTCGTGTTTCACTCTCGACGTCAACCCCATCAACATCAGAGATCCACAAGCTTGAATACCAAGTCGAGATATTTGAGGAACAAAAGCGTCCAAAAATCTCTCAATATCTTCTTTAACCCCGGAAATTCTTGATTTTGATGTGATAATCGCTTTGCAAACTGAAGAAACACTGGGAAAAGAAACAGTCTCTGCATCGTGCGCAACAATCTGTAACAATTTCTTTAAAACATCTTTGTTGTGGATGGCCGTCTTCGTTTTTACAAATCCATTGCAAATCGCAGCCACTTCACCTGAGCTCAGGGTGTCCATGAATTTTGGAAGATTGTATTCAATATTGTAAATACTCATTGTAGATGGAAGTGTCTTGACGGCACCAAAACAGAACATCATTAGAACCAACTCTTCCTTCGACTAGTGGTCAACTCGACGATAGAGCCGCTTTATGAGCTCCCAATGAAAGGATTGAGTTGATAAGCCAACAAAGTAAATGAGATCAGCTAAATCGAATAAATACTCCGGATTTTATTTCCATTCTTCTTTTTGAATTCGGAGGACGCAGAGCTGATCGAAAGGCTGCCAAATGTTACGGTACTCTTTATCCTTTGTCTTTGGTCGGTTTGAGAAGCGTCGTAAAGATAACTAGGATGAGCTCCTCATCAGTTAGATGAGAGCTTTGACTGATTAATTCCGTGATAACTGTTGAATATTTGGGATCCGTGATGAACTCATTTGGTTGAGTGTTGAAGAGATGATCAATAAATGACTTCACGGCGGGATTAACTTGCCACTCTCCTTCGCTGGTGAGTCGTACCGTCGGCATTCATCAGGTTGGAGTAATTTTGATGTTTGAAGAAGAGTTTTTGATAGTCTGGGTGATTTTTCAGGTATGTGTAGGCTGGATTCTCCCTCCGTTCGGGAGGAGATGGTGCAGGATCCAAATGAGGTTCGTTTTCTTCATCCAGCTTTGTGGGTTTGTTATTCAAAGGCACATTTTTGTTGCTCGGGGTCACGGAAAAGTTTCTGAGATTGGAAAGTTGAAGGAAACTTGTGGGTAACCTCCTCCTGGTGACGTCGCAAATTGGCATGGGATTATGTTGAGTTGATGTGTAGCTGTGAGATGAAACCTTGGTGAAGCTCAGAGTAGTAGTTGTTCGCAATGCTAAAAACAACCATGAATAACTTGTTATTTCAATTAGCGAACTGTTATTGGCTCAATCATCAATGTAACAGGTGTAAACGTGTAAAACTTACGAGTTACTGAAGTCCACAGTTTGGAAGAGTAACAACCTTTGAGGGCTCGGTTGACAAACATTTTCACGACTGACTTCAGTGATGATAATGTCTGTCACTCACTTTTCAATTTCTACAAGTTGTTCAGTGAAGTGAAAGTAAACAATTTGTGTACCTCTCTCATCATTTCACGAGCACTATTTTGTTTACATCTCACGTGCTTCTTGATTTCTCCATTTATTCAACATATACGACACCTGTCTCAAAAGACCCCACCAAAACAGAGGGATATTCAACTGGGCCGAAAAGCCAATTTTGGTCTATTCTACTGTGAGTAAACTTCTGACAGTCACATGTGCTGGGTGTGTAAATACCTGTTGATAAGAGAAAGTTGGAAAGAAAGTGCATCATCCACCGACTTTTTAGCGTTCAGTGATATATTCCCGATTTTCGATCAATATCTGTGGTGGAAGTGTGTCGTTTTATGGCAGGTAATTCCCTTTTGGTTATAATTTTTAATATAATTTTTTTGTGAATTGTTTATAAAACAATCGAAACATAAATTTTATGTCGGATGATTGACATGATAATTACTTGGTTGACACTCTTAACTGTTGAAGGATCACGCTCAACTGTACAGTGAAATTTGGCTTTGTTGGTTTTTAGGCGGTTGAGTTGATATTCAGTCCATACCATAATCATCATCATCCACGTCCTCAAAGTTGAAAAATTTCAAAAGTTGGCAATCGGGAGTGCGGAAGAATCCTAAATGGAGGCTAACAATGAAGGAGAAAAGTGTCCCCGGAAGATGAGGTATTACCTTGAACCCAACAATTAACAATTTATCATTAATATGTATAATGTTTGCAGATGTATCATTTTTATTCCAATTTCCGGTGCAGAGAAGTAACAAATCAGCCTTCATCTTCCTCTGCCGAACCTGAACAAGCTAAAAAGGAGATTAATTTGCTTCCAGACGTATGAATGAGAATCATTATAACATTTAATCTTGTTCGTCATCATAAAATGTTATCACCAGTGATTTCAATTAATTATCATATTTTACCAGATCCACAATGAAATTTTGCGGAAGTTATGGGCAGGCGGGGAAGAAACCCTGGAGACTCTTCACTCTTGTCGTCTCGTCTGCCGTGAGTGGGAGGAGTTCATCGACATGTTGCCACCACGATTATATTGGAGTCCTTACATAAAAAATATTGATGGTCAGTTCAACCAGCCTCGGGATATTTCTGAGTGTGTATCCGTCCCAGTAACAAATTTAGCATCAGACTCCCACGTCAACCAGTTTCTGATGGGACTCCCACAACAAGATGATTCTGACGCCCAACCCAATCCTTTTCAAGTTGGCCAAACCGTGAAACTTTGCGACATCACTGAGCAGGTCAACACCGAGGAGAAGAAGGTGTTGATGATCATTGAAAAGTTTGGTCACCACATCAAACAGCTGCTTTACAGGCCGGGCAGAAATGTTCCGAAAAGCTTGGCAGCTCTTCCGCAGCTAATGCGAACGATGACTAACCTCAGAACCCTAATTATTGACCTTGTGCATCTCAATCCGTCAGCAGCGCGGAAGACGACCATTCGCGGCGAAGACTTTCCCGAACTGATCAACCTCCGTGAACTCGTGGTTCTCCGGGAAGACGAAAAGGAGAAGGAAACCAGTTATGCGAAACTTGCCGTAAAGTACGGAAGACAGATCAGAAGCCTTACAGTTTTTCTCTTGTTCCCCGATCTTGATTTCAACAAGTCAATTTTAATGTCCAAGTTTCCAAACTTGGAGGATTTAAAGGTGGAGCAAGCGGGTTTATATGGCAACGCACCGGCTCATCAGCCATTACCAAAGTTGAAACGGTTGGCATTGGGGCTTCCGTATTGTAACGAACTTAAGGTAGATTGCCTTCATCCCCTTCAGTTCAGGGCGATGTTGAGATTAATCAGCTGCTTTTCAGAAACGCTGGAGGTGCTCAGCTTGGATGTGGAATTTAATAAAAAAAGCAAAAAGGACGTCCGCTCTGAAGACGATGATCTGGATGATTGTAATGTCATTACTCCGCTGAATCGCGTAACAGAACTCGTGCTTCCTTTCTGGTTCATGTTCCGATTTCCTGATGATGAGAGTACGCTGGAGACTCGTTTACGCTTCAAATTTCCACAGCTGCAGCGTTTAGTTCTGCAGGATAGCCGCAGAGATGGGTACTTTAGTGAGACTGAACGGAGGAGGATGTGTGACACTTTGTGGACACGTGTTCCACCCACTGTGGAAACGATTGCGGTGCGAACGGAAAAGTGGAATGGACGATTGCAAAGGACTTTTCCAGTTTTCTTGAAATGTCCCAGGAATCCAGTTAATTAAGAACATTTACTGTAATCCAGTTTGCATATTTTTTGAACCGGAAACATTTAGGTTAATAAATTAAGAAAAAATTGCGTGTATGAATTTTCTTTATCTTTTTATGTCGGATATTTATGCCTTGTGCATATCTTATGTACATTTTGTTCGTTACGATTTATACTTAAATATTTATGTATTTGATGAGAGGAGATAATTTGCTTGAGAACTGAGCGACGGAATGAGCATCTCCGATAACATTTTCCTGTCGTTTATAAATTTTCCAGAAATAAGGTTGAGCAGAGCAATCGGAAAATCCGCTGTTGAAGTTTGGTGCAGATGAAATGATAGGAATTATTAATCATGCAGTTATAGTTGTAAATAGTATAAATTATGTTAGAAAATCACCCTGTCTAGTCTTATATTAATTTCAATTAGAGTCAGCATGTGATTTTTAAGACAAATGTTGACTGAGAGGTTGACGTCTGCCTGTTTTTTCAATGTAACTAATGACTGGTAAAAACTATCATGCTTTTTTACTTGGGTTTGTTTTCAGGAGATTTGAGTGTGTTGAGTTGCATGTAAATTAACAATTTATCCCTTTCTCCAGTTTATCAAAGAGTTTTAGAATTGTTATTTGTAAGTAGGAACTAGAATTGGAAATAAAACGAACTCGTAAATTCAAGAAATAATACATTTTATGCAATTATGCAGACTTTTCATTTTATTTTGACTACGAAACATTGACTTGTTAATATCAATCTTTCATTAATAAAATACTGAGCAGAAGATAACCCTATTAATTATTAAGGTGGCGTCGTGATCCTGACACTATTCTATCGATGATTCATCAAGAATTGATGCACCATGAGCTTCTGATACGAATTTCTGCATTTCCGTATCATTTGTAACGGTGTGTCCAAGACAAATCTAAAAGTTATCAAACAAATCAAGTTGAAACAGAACACAAAACATTTAAACAAGCAACTTACTGGATGGATTTCGAATCCTAATTTCTTCATTTGTCTGAGGTGCATCACTGCATTTAATAATCTGCTAGTTAAATATTGAGTTGCTTGGATATTGTAACAAAAATAAAATTCTACATTTACTTACCCATCGGCTCTCTCATGTTGACAGTTATTTGACTCCCAGGAAATAAAACGAATGCATAAACTTTATATTATTCTCGTTGAGCTCGGAAAGGTATTTAATTTTGAAATCCTCGATTGTAGTTACGCTTTCAGGCACGGGTACAGGCTTATTATCGGACTCCCTGAGGCAGGACACAACTCCTACAAAAAAGTCAATATTTCATGAGGCTCGTTGATTTTAATTTTAATTAGGTGAGCAGTTTAGGTGTGCATTTTAATTGGCAGTTCACACGAGTCAAGAATATGTTGTTGATGATATTTGCAGTGATAACCTTTGGAAACGGCTTGTTTGTAACGTTAGTCTTGATTAGCGGTGTTGTAGGGGTGCATTTGAAGTCAAAAAGAATTTCCTTACCTGGAACCTCAATTTAACAACTTATCCACCACAAAGATTCCAAAGACGATGGCTATCTCGGTTTTACAAATCTTGCTAGCTGATAAGACTCAAACTGGGCCCCAATAATTTTCTTGAGTCGCTAACTCCACCAAAATGTATCGACTTTTCAATCACTCTTACTGTTCAGTTACTTCTGGTCTTGGGTAAATAATAAATTGAAACTAATTGAATTCCTACCATCAATATTTGTAGTATTACATTAGTAACTCTCAAATGAGAAAGTGTAGCATAACCAGCAAACACATTTTAGTTTGCAGTTCATGGAATACACTTTCAAATGTAAGCCGTTAATGTTTATTCAAAAATCATAGTTGTACCGAAACTAATCTTAGTATAGGTAATGCTTAAGCAATATATTATACGTTTGATCTCTTTTGTACAAAAAAAAGTATTCTTCCTGTTCTGGGTCTATTTTTAAGCAGGAATAAATTGGATCATTTAAAACTGCTGGCGTATTAGAGTATTTGAATTTGAATAGATTTTAGGAATTCAAAGAATACAATCCAGCTCTTTTATTCCCATTTTACAATTAGCTATAACTCAATGCTGAATGTAAAAAATGGTAGTATACTGTGAATGATTAACGTTACCGTTTCCACAAATCCCAAGCTGTAGTACTTTTAGTTGCCTAATCAATAACCTTTGTGCCAAATATCGCAAAGAGGTAGATTATACAAATACAGCTGTATTCCAGCCACGGTGTAACGATTTGGTTGAAAACAGGCATTTCTACTGATTTGATTTTTAGAAGTTTTTACGTTTCTTGAAAAATTCGTTACACATGTCTGCATTATATAATCACTGGTTTACTTACACGTACGTAACTCTAATATGACTAACCATTTTGTGTGTGTTGTGGACTATGCGTTGAAGTGAGTTCCTTCCCATAATATAAGTGACCACATGTGAAATCACAAGATGACTGCATATATATTCAAATTTGTGTCCTTTCTTTCTGTGATAAACGTTTTAGGCAGCTTTTGCATAGCTTTGGCTCCAGCCTCAGGCTTATGAAATATATGGTTGAGTTTATTGTGTATATATTAACTTCCGCATTCTATTTCTGCTCTGTAAGGGACCTGTCACTTGGAGAAAATGTGTTGAGATCGACTTGATACAATTTTTAAGGGAGATCTATACGTTAGGGTCTTCATTTACAACCGAAAAATTGTGGATTCTAGTAAAACGGTCATCAAGGTGTTGAGCGTAAGCAAAGCAAAGAAACAGTTTATTTTTGGATATGTAATCTGTATTGAGTGCTTGAAATAGTTGTATCCTCTTTTCTCAGCTTTAAAATTTAACATAGAGCTGAGACGGAATAGGAATAAGTTTAGGCTTGAAATGCATAGCTGATGGAAAGTTTCAACGAGGATATATGACTACCTATACGCCACCACCCTTGTGATTTGGAATGGATAGCCCAACGTTGAAAATAGTAAAGAATCGTTGCGAGCACAAGTACCTTCATTTATTTTCATTCATTTAGGTAGGACATTTTTACACTCTGCTTGCAGCGGAACAGGTACAAATGTGCGCATTTCTTCAGAAAGAATATTGTTGGGTTTAAAACGTTTGAAACCAGTTTGTTTTCTCTTCTATTAAAAAATCTAGCGTCAAGAATAAGTGTTTTTAGTTCGTCAGAAACGACTCAAAGGCCGACAAATCTGATCGAAGGCCACTGTTGCGCAACCGTCACAAATCCCCACAAACAGAATGAATCCGCAAAAAGTGAATCAAAATATTAGAGTGTGTTCATGCCCTTTCTGCAAAAAACAATTTCCCAGGACAACTCTCCCGAGCCACATCCGGACTCATTTGAATGAGAAGCCGTACGTGTGCCCAGATTGTCCTGCATCCTTTCGGCAAAGCTCTAATTTGAATCAGCATAAATGGGTCCATATTAACATCCGTCCGCATTCCTGTGACTTGTGTGAAAAATCCTTTAAAACAACTGGCGAACTCCGAGCTCACATTGCATCCCACCTGGAAGAAAAACCTCACAAGTGTGAAGCCTGTGGAAAGAGATATAAAACCCTTCGTGGGGTGAAGTATCATTGCATTTTGGAACATGGAGATGTGAAACCGTTTGGGTGTGGCGTTTGTCTCAAACGATTTCCAACCAAATACATTTTTAACGAACACAGCAGGACTCACACGGGTCAACTACCTTTTCAGTGTGGAATTTGTGGAAAATCCTTCAACTACAAAGCTACGCTCAAGTGCCATATTAGGGTTCACACGAGAGAAAAGCCATACAAGTGTTCCCAGTGTTCTTCAGCGTTTGCTCAATTGGGTGACCTAAACACTCATGTTCGCTACATGCATAATTTTCAAAAACGAGAAAAGAAACATAGCTGTTTGTATTGCAACTGGCAAGGTGAAACTTTTCAACATCTCAACGCACATTTGCGTCGACATACTCATGAGAAACCATATTTTTGCTTGAAATGTGATGCATCATTTGTTCAATCGGGTGGACTTCAACGCCACCAACTTCTCCACTCAGGAGCTAAACCGTTTTCATGCTCTCAGTGTTCTGAATCTTATGCGAGGAAGGATCGTCTACAGCACCATATCAAAGTTCTACATGAAAAGGTTGATGTGAAGCGATTCTTGTGCACAGTTTGTGGAAAATATCTTTCTTCCAGCTCAAACCTTACGTCCCACATGAGAATTCATACAAATGAGAGACCCTTCCGATGTACTCAATGTCCACTGGCTTTCACGAGGTCCGATACTCTCAAAGATCATGTGAGGATTGTGCACGTGCACAAAGGGGAAAAACGAAGGAAGAAGAGCACCTGCCTGTTTTGTGACTGGGCCGGGGAAAACTTCAGCCAGCTTCAGGATCATTTACGCAGCCGCCACTTAAATGAGCGACCGCATGTTTGCATGGAATGTGACAAGTCTTTTACATCGATGAACAGTCTCCGCTGTCATAAGTTAATTCATTCGGGTGTCAAACAATTTTCCTGTAAGGGTTGCTCAAAATCCTTTGCCCGCAAGGATTCTCTACTGAATCACTTCCGCAGACTGCATCAACATCAAGCGACAAAGAAAAACTCAAGGAAATACATTCCATGTAAAAAGTAAGCTATTAATTGTCAAATTTACATTTTTGAATCTCAGATCATTTTAATTAAAATAATAACATTATATTTCTGTTTGCAAGTGGATTGTAAGCTGTCCGTCTATGATTTCAACTATCGTTGGAGGAAGGACGATTTGCAAAGATATTCGTCAATGAGTAAAATATACATTGTTAAAATCAATTTAACTAATTTTGATTAATGTAAATACTGACCTTTGTTAGTCAGAAAATAAAGTAATTAGAATGTAAATAGTAATCTAAAGGCATCATAAATCATTATCATCTTCATCATTAATCTATTCCAAAAAGGCACAAAATGCATCAAACGTAGCAGTTTATGATTTGTATGTTAATACATTCAATATTTTACATAATACATACAAGTGAATTCACTAACTGTGATTGAAGAAGATAGTCCAAGAATCATACTTAACTGTGCTATAGCTTTTAAGTTTTACACGTTGTCGTGATAATTAAGGATTGGTTATGGAATGTCATGATAGCCATGCTGAAGGAATAGTTCAATTAGATACAGTTCCCGATTACAATCAATCAGTTGCAACTAACAACTTATTTTATTGCGTATTAAAAACCAGATTTCCTTATATTTAAGTTTTGATCGTTCATTCAGACATTGAAGCATCATAACGAACGTTTTAGAATAAAATACTTGCTTTTATACCGGTTGGCACAGAGAAAATCGAATACATTTGCATTAACCGATCGTAACTGTTTATGTTTTGGTGACAAAGTGAATTATATTTTAAAGATTTTGTCTGTGTTGCTCTACAGCTTCAATGTACGAACTTCGGACGTGCCGCGAAATTGGCTAGATTTTGACTCAAAATATTTAATCTGTAGAATGATAGAATTAATGACAGATTTTTCTCAACATCATGGGTGATGATGATATATGAGAACATTAACAGGTGCACTAAAAACTGGTTGAATTTTAAAACAATAAGATATTGTAACTATCTAAAGTCTACCTTTTCAGAAAGCGGATGCAGAAGAATGCAAAATCCATGGCACCGATAAAATCGTATGTTGGAGATGTCAACTTTGTTGATGAGATGATTCTGTTGGTAATTCTGATCATTTGTGCTGATAAAACAGCGAGCCTTTTGATGTTGCGGTAAAGTGATTTGTGTTGAACAATAGCAAGTAGTTGTATACTAGAAATAAAAACTTATGTCTGAAAGAAAGAGACTGAAAATAAGCAGCACAGCGCCGGTTTTCGAAGGATGCGTTCGTGCAATTGGTTTTTCCATATCAAAGGGTGTTATCAATGGCATTTTCGTATAATATGACGCTCACCTCAATAATATGTAACTTCGTAGTGATCACCATGATAAAATGTTAGTATAGAAAAATTACAGAAAATGTATGAATGAAGGTAAACGTAGCTGAAAACTGTTTTTCACATTACTACCGAAAAGTAGCTAGTTGATTGTTGTGTGTCAGATTGCGCTTTGCTTTATTTTTATTTTCTTAAAAACTGCAAAATCTGACCTAACCAAGAATAAATTCAAATTTTTGTACACGACACATAGTGTCATATTCAATTAGTCAATATAATAATTTATAATCCTTCCTTTCTTCTTCCGATGATAATTGGCATTGTGAAGTGGAAGTTTCTTGGATACTTGGCACCTATTCCTTAGCCTCTACCAGGTTGGCATTCACAAATCTGCAAGATTATAGTTGACAGTGTTAGATGTTTTTATTCAGCTGTATGTGATTCCTGCTTGGTTTGTAAATCTTTCTAATAACTAGAGTCACAAATTGATATTAATGACCCAATAACAAGTTTACTTTTTACTTACATGGAATGCTTTGCTTGACTTGACTTGTTTTTACTTGACGTGTTGAGGTCCATGCACCTTGTGGAAGTGAACTTGTAAATAATCCTTGCGGGAAAATGATTTGGAGCAACCATTACAGGAAAACCGAATGACGCAGCTTGTGACGCATCAAACACGCCGTGCTAGCGAATGATTCATCACATTCTGAACAAAAGTAAGGTCGTTCATTTACGTGACGGCTGAGCAAATGAGTTTGAAGTTGGCTTAACTTAGTCCCAGCCCAGTCACAAAACAGACAGGTGCTCGTCTTCCTTCGTTTTTCCCTGTTGTGCACGAACCTCATATGGTCTTTGAGAGTATCGGACCTCGTGAAAGCCAGTGGACACTGAGAACACCTGAAGGGTTTCTCATTTGTGTGGATTCTCATGTGGGTTTCCATTCTTGCGTTTCTGCCAAAAGATTTTCCGCAAACGGCGCAAAAAAATTGTCTCACTTGAATTTTTTCATGAACAACACGAATATGGTGCTGTAGGTTGTCCTTCCTCTGATAAGATTTCGAGCAGAGAGTACAAGAAAATGGCTTAGCCCCTGTGTGAAGGAGTTGATGGCGTTGAAGTCCACCAGCTTGAACAAATGTGGCATCACATTTCAAGCAAAAATAAGGCTTCTCGTGAGTATGTCAACGTAAATGTACCTTGAGATGGGTAAAGGTTTCCCCTTCCCAATTGCAAAACAAGCAGCTATGCTCCTTTTCTCGTTTTTCGCAATTATGCATGTAGCGAACATGAGTACTGAGATCACCGAATTGAGCAAACGCTGAAGGGCACTGGGAGCACTTGTAGGGTTTCTCTTTTGTGTGAACTCGAATCTTTGAAAGATTTTCCGCAAATTCCACACTGAAAAGGTAGTTGACCCGTGTGAGTCCGTTTAGGTCTGTTAAAAGTATACTTGTAAGCAAATCGTTTGTGACAACCGCCACACTCAAACGGTTTCATTTCCCCGTTCTCCAAAATACGATGATATTTCAACCCACTTGTATCTCTTTCCACATATCCCACATTTGTAAGGTTTTTCTTCTAGGTGGGTTGATATGTGGGTATTGAGAACGGCAGTTGTTTTAAAGGATTTTTCACACAAGTCACAGGAGTACGGTCGGGCGTTAATGTGCACCCTTTTATGTTGATTCAAAGAAGATCTCTGCCGAAAGGATGCAGGACAATCTGGGCACACGTACGAATTCTCATTCAAATGAGTCTGGATGTGGTTCGAGAGAGTTTTCTTGGGAAGTTGTTTTTTACAGAAGGGACAGGAACAAAGTCTGAACTTTTGGTTCAGTTTTTGTGGATTCATTCTGTTTGTGGATTTTTGTAATGATTGAAACACAACACGGTTTTTAATAAGATTTATTGACGTTTTACTCGTTTCACCGTTGACGAACTAAATACTTGTGTTATGACACTGAATAAATTATATCCGTGTGGTCAATTGTGAAGATTGAACAAACCGGTCTCTATATTTCGAACTTTTCAAAATGTAAAAATTCATTCGTTATAAAATACTAAATTAATTCCTATCAATAGTGAAAAATCTGTATATTAGCAACACAACTTGAAATGTTTCAACGTTTTAATCACAAGAATGATTTGCCGATAAAATTGAATAAGAAGACAACTGCACACATTTTACTTGTTCATTATCAACTAAAACGCGTCAAGCAATGTGTAAAAATGATGTACCTACCGTATTGGAAGATACATGAAGGCTCTTTGTGCTCGCTCTATACCATTCTTTACAATTTTAAACGTTAGGCTATATATTCCAAATCACAATGGTTGGACTATGTGAAGTACGTCTTTAGAATTATATACTCAAAAATACATTATTTATTCAATTCGTTTCAGTTTCACATGAGACCGTACTTCCACCCACATTTCCTATAAATGTGTGTAGGTATTACAAGAAAAATTTAGCATAAACTGTGCATGTTCATATCGATAACCGTTGTACTAACCTCCACACTTTGTTGGTTGTAAACCAAGAACATGTATGTATCACTTGCTTAACTCTCCCTTAAACGTTGTGGTTAGTTGATCTAAACACCCTTTTTCCACTCTTTACCCAAGTTATAGGTACATTTTAGATCAGAAATAGAATGCAGAAGAATTATTAAGTACCTTTAGGCTCATATTAAGAAGTCTTGGTATCGCGTTCTCATCTGTCTGCACAATGGCTGATTTTTTCGACTGACGGAAATCCTATTCATCCTAAGCAAGAGAGTATTAAGTTACCCCACCCACTATTGCTCTCTTTCTACTAACATTTACATTGTCTTTCTATTAGGCACAGAAATTATTATTATTATTGAGACATGGAGCTTGAAAACGGCCGAAATCGTTTGAACTCACTAAAGAATATGCATTCCAAAGTTAAAGATGAGAAACAACCCGAACGAGGCCGGCAACTACTTTTCGTTTCCCTTTCTTCTACTCCACCTTTTTTCTTCGGAGAATTAAAAATAAACTAATATGAGCGAAGTGAGCGATTGGAATTGGTCAAATTTCCGGAATAAGTTAATCCATTTGGTGACGAAATGAGAAAAACTGGTTCTACAAATCTGGTAAGCCCATTCGCATTAATCTCGGATCGGCAAACTTTTTGGACGCGTTGACACCACTCAACTGCATTGACACTTCACACGGTTTGACAGTGAATATTCTTTTAATTTTTAATTAGCCATCAGTTAAACATGTACCAGCAGTGTTGGCAAAAACGAGCTTTTATGGTAACAAATTCTTGCTGTTTTGCTTTTTAGCTGTTTTGATGCTTTTTTTGCTTTTTTCATGCTGTTTTGCTGGATTCAGTATGGCACTGCACTGTTAGGTATGAGACTGAGACCAATTCGTAGGAACTATATGACAATGACTTCATTGTGGCATCGCAAAATCAAGTGAAATCAACTGGTACACTTATATAAATTAGAATTAGTTGTTTCTACAATTGTGTTAAGAAGGTTTTATGAAGAAAAAATGTAATTCTGAAGGGAAGTTTTCCAAAAAAGCAAAACAGCATCCAAATTTGATCAGCAAAAAAGCTGCTTAAATAGCAAAACGGCAGATTTTCAAGAAAGTGCTGTTTTGTTTATTGCCAACACGGTGTACCAATATCTTACTTAGCTTGGTTTTGGGTTTATATACTGAACTATGAAATGCTTCAGTTCACTAGTTCGCTGATTTGCTTTGCTGCTGCGGCAATAAATCCTTTTATATTTGCCTAATCTTTATTTCTGGTTGTTTAATTGCAACATTTAATAATTAGGTTACGGTAGGATATTGTACGTTGACGGCTTGAATTTAAGTAGGAACACTTATGTGACAGTAGATGAGAACAATATTAATTTATAGTTCAAGTTTGTACAGGGTTTTAGAAAAGTATTATAATAAGAAAGTAAAGAAAGTACAGAAATATTGGACTTATCATCAGAAAAAGAGAGTCGAATATTGCAGAAGTAGGCAGAAGCAGTCAATTCAAAAACCACACCAAACTTTACTTCAAGTTCGGCCTATTATGATTCAGATCTCATTAGAAACTTGTTTATGTAAGTAATCTGAACAAAATGTATTTGTTTAGCAAGCTACCAAAAACTATTGCGGATTTTTAAATTATCAAAATACTAAAAACTGTTTAGTTGTGCATAATTTCAAGTACAATAATATAAATCCTAAGTGAATTTATCAGATTTATCGATTTAGATTGATGCAATTTATTGATACTTCTATAAGTTACATATAATAATTTTAAAATAGTTGTGTATTTTGTACACATGCATGTAAATACTCATCATAATTCGTGAACTTAACTCAGATTAGATCATATACCCTCGATTTATGTTTTAGTTGTTACAACAAAATTTACAACCTGCGTTTGTCTATGCACATTTCAAAAAACTTGGTTTCATTGCTTCAGCAAAAGAACAGCATTTAAAATAGCATGTGGATGAGTATTGCCATTTTCTTTATCTTTGAATATCCGAAGCATGAATTGGTAGCTTAATATATTCATATTCTGTCCGTTCCAAACCAACATTTTAGCATTATTTTCAACCGATATCTCCAAAAGCTGGTCAACCGCATCTGGGGGGTCATTTTTATTAAAGGTGTTTTTGGTCGCTACGACGCCAGAAAATATTTCAAAGGAATCTTTTCCGTTGGAGATTGCACCCTTTAAGACCTATATTCAAAGATATTATCAGGTTCGTAAGTCATTTTTTACAATTCTTTTGAACGCCAAAATTTTGGTTTCATTACCCTTTTTCCAGGTTGAACCCAGTAACATTCAGCAATTCTTACACGCAGCGTGTATTTTCCATCCTCGAATACAGGAATGTTTACTGTAATCATGTTATTATTCTCTAGCTGTTTTGTGTATAAAGGATAGTCTTCTGTCTTCATGCTCTTCGGATATATGTGCGGCCTTGGCCTTTCATAGCATGCTTTGTTGAGTGCATCAGATTTATACCAATGTCCATCAGAGTCAAATATGGAATCCCCGCAAATATTAATGGCAAATTTGCCTTCTAAAATTAAAATACTAATGTGTTCAACATCTTATCATTGGTTTTCATTTTCTTTGCCATCATTGAAAGCTTCGTACGAAGAACTAACTTCGGAATTGTCCACCACATTTCTTTTTAGTATAGTCATATATACAGCCATAAGCGGAGCACATCGTGTCGCCAAGTATGTTGACACACTTGAAAAAACAATCCTTTGCGTCATTTTTGGAAAGGTAACACTGCTGATCACTGAAGCAGTAAAACCAACCTTGCAGTCTACATTTGTCTGGCATGCCGTCGTATTGACTTGTACCTATTGATCATTTGAACAAACCACGAAAATGAAAATTTCCTCATATTATTTGAGCAGGAAAATATTACTTGTTGTGGTCAGTTGTGCTCTTCCATTCAATATGACGTCTGGTCTACGAGTAATTACCTTCCGTACCTCTGTTAAAGGATCATAGAATTAATGCTGTGAGGTTTTTATTAGCATTGGTGTTAACGTTATACGAGCTTTATGATCCCACCTGGAGCATAGGAAAATACACTCCCTAAAAATAAAACCATTTGTTTTAGCCATAGGATTATAGGTTAATATTTAGCAACTGCATAGTTAAACATAACCATACACATTGGCGTTCCTCCAACTCCGCCATAAGTATACAGCGCCACAATCAGTATGGTGTAAAGCATCGTTATTTAAAAGAAAATCTAAGATTGATTCTTTGTTGGCTAAGAATCAGGATTGAGTGGATGCTACTAAACGATTTACAACAAAGTACTGCAACTGCACGTTGTGATGGCTGTTACTAAAGGCGTTGAAATATTAATAATTGAATTCTTTTTACTTTGAGATGTTGTATATACGAGCATTTGGTAAAATTTCCTGGAATCAGGGACTTTGAGTCCATTAGTGTACACAAGAAAATGATTCAACTAACGATCAGACAACCCCCTAAAAATCGCATAGTTGAAATTCTCAAATATAAAATGGCTACACGTGTTTAGCTTTTTGCGTGCTTGTACCTAACTATTAACTGGTTAGTATTAACTTTACACATATTGCTATTGATCATAAACCGATTTAGGCATACGGTAATGGCATAAATTATTAGACAATTTAATTCCTAATAGCGCTGCTGTAAATATAGTTGACTAATCTCGACTATAATTTACTTAGAATATTGCTGGCTTGACTTGTAAATTGACTTATGAAATAAATGTAAACCTAATGACTATCGGAGGGTATGTAGTTCGAAAGGCAAAGCATTGACGTCAACTATATATTTCTGAGGTGATATCATAACTATAGTCGTCCTAGTAGGTAGAATAATTACGTTTCCACTTAAACTTCGTTCACCGCCAATCACCTATTAAGTCTAGACATTTTATTGCTGATAAATGTAATAATTCCACATTTATTGCGGAAGTTGAATTACTGTGGCCAAAAACAAAATGTTTTCACGCCCTGCCAAGCCATTATCCTTTATTTTTGCTGCTGTCATGCGCAAAAGTATATTGAACAGTTCAATATCAATTCATAAGCATCAAAATCGTTTGTAGCAACTGTTGACTGTGAAACAATCTTACGTATCATTCAGTTATTGTTTAGCTTCGTAACATGATTCGGAAGACTGTCCTACTGTAGGTGATTTCCTTATCCATGATAGAAACCGTAAGTTTATTTATAGTGGTTATATAGTGGTTTATTTTGAATTGTTCAATCAACGTCTTTTCATTACTCAAAAGATATTTTAATAGGGTTCGACTGAAAAAAAAATTCCATACCCGGATCTCTCATGCCATCATGGATATCTACAATACCCAGCTGGGTATACTGGAATTAATGAAACATATATTTTCGAAAAGAACGATCACTGCGAATTCTTTTCAAAACAAGAGGTGTGTGCATTCTAATCTAAATAATAGATGTGGAAATAAATTGTAGGACTTTATGATGCATGCAAATTATAAGTAGCGATTTACTCTTTTTACTTTGCTTGCAATTACTATTTAGAATACGGAAAACTTTTTTGCCCTGTGCCCAAAAGTCTGCTCTCTTGTTTTATTTGGAATTTTTTACCATTTAAATGGCGAGCTTCATGAAGTTTCATACATACAAAACGCTTTAGAAATGTTTAAAATTAATAATGGGGATGTCACCAAACGTATTGCTGAACGTATTCATTCTGAATGTGGTGAAAAAGGTTCTAAATTGTACTTTTTGCCATAATTTACTTAATGTACTTTATACTTAATGACGATTTGATCAATTGAACTGTCAAAGAAATTTTGTTCGATATTTTCCCAATTGTTTCAGTGAAAGTCGTAATTGGTAAAAAGTGCCAGGAGAAAGATTGGGATGAAGTTGTGTCCTGTGTGGAAAATCGTTTGGTAAAAAATCTAAATTATTCATAACAAGTTATTGAATCTAATGCAATTTATACTAAATTGTTCTTTCAGTCGTGCGAGGAGTGATATCAAGAAAAAGACTACTGTTTTATTTTGAATCGTATTGATACAGAGGAATTAACCAAACTGTTGTTGTAGCCTCAGCGCTTCATCGTTAGCAGCAGCTCTATAAATGTCTGAAAATTTGTAATAAAGTGTTACATTATCAAACGTTTGCAGTCATTTGGTCATTTAGTTCTTTTTTCCTCATAGTGACATGTTATCTGTTCAGAGATTGTATTGTTGTACTGCGCAGCTTTCAACCATAAAGGTTGCACCAACCTTGATAAGGCGCATCTTAACGACGGCTGCTTCGATTACAAATATCTGCATATCCGCTGAAAGATAAAGTTTCCAGCTGTTGAAAGATGGGTTATTTATAGTAGTAGTCATCTGCTGTGCTGAGTTACAGGAAATAACGTGAACTCTCCTTTTTTCTATATACAAGATATACGCGCGAAGGTAAAACTACAGTTTTCAAAAGACCTTTCTGCTTTTTAAATAATTAGAAATGAGCTCAGAAAAGATAACGTGGATGCACTGCCAGACACTAATTAATAATTTCAACGATTTTGTAGGGGTGACAGGTCACTAGAAAATAGGCCAATTTCGGGCCGACATACGCAAAAAGTACAAAGCTTGGGCGGCTTTTTTCTTTGACCCGAACAGTTAGAGCTATGCAGACAAACCTTGCTACCTTCCAGTACGGCAGCAAGATCTTGCTACCTTCCAGAACGGCAGCAAGGTCTTGCTACCTACCTACCTATGTAAAGTAGTAAGGGTAACGATTTTTCACTATAAAATGCATATTTACGGTTGATAGATGTTGAAAATGTGCTTTCTATACAATTCGGGCATGATCTTTTCATTAAAGGCAACGGCTTTGCTCTAAATATCCTTCAACCGTATGAAAATGGTAAGGCAGCAAGATCTTGCTGGCCAATCCTATCCTTTCCATGTTAAACGGCAGCAAGATTTGCCTGCATATCTCTAACTGCCGAAAGTAGTTTTGTAGACAAAGTCTTTTTTACAAAGATATGTATAGTTCTGTATAAGGGTGCTACTTTAACTGGATAATCCATAGTGGATTATAATCGGTATTTTGCTCTATTTGGACGTTTTTAGATAAAATTTTAAAACTGAGATTTTCTTGCAACCATTTTTGATTTCCTACGTAACAAGATGTGCACTATCCGAATATATTACTTTCAGCTCTCAAAAACTTCAAGTTTTTATGCTACAGGCCAAAGGTTCCAAAAGAAAGTCGTTTTTCGTAAGTTTAAAAAAAATTCTACTTCCACGTTTTTGATTTCAAGAGCACCGCGATGATATTGTATAGGTGATAAAATATAGGTCTTTTTGCTCCGTTGGACACCAACCATTCATATGAAAGTGAGCGTAGAACTTCAACCACGTCCCAAACCCGTGTTTTGGGATTGGAAATGTTGATGCACTACGAAAGAGCACGTATATAGATTCTATGAAACAAACTGTATATTCATATTTTTCATAGTATCATAAATTGAAGAGTTCTAGATCCAGTTCAGCATGAAATGGTAGTTATAGGTTTGGTTCCATGCATTTTACTTCAAGCACTGTAAAAATATCACGTACATTCATGGTCATATCACCAGAATGGTAGAGGTAGAGAGCGAACACAAGGAACCTTCGTTCATCTTCCTTTTTATTGGGTACGTCTTTTCGACACAAAGCTAGTAGCGTTATAGTTGAGAGGCAACGAGTACAAATGTGTGAAGTTGTGTGCTCATTCAATTTCATCAGCAAAAATATTGTTTTGTTTAAAAGGCTGAAATATTGAAGTTGCGTTACTAATATCAGTAAGTAAGCAAGAAAGCAATCATATTTTGTAACAGGTGAATTTTGCCTCTTCAAAAGATTCGAAATCGGCTTTCTCTTTGTCTTCTCAATCGAATACGGACAGAATCTATTCTGTGTGATAAAATGTGTAGCTAGGTCGTCAAAGTTTAAACCTGTAAAAGGCCAATAAATCTGACTAAAACCCATGTTGCGTTTCCACCATTGCAACACTACACGAGCAGAATGAATCCGCAAAAACTGAACGGAAACTTTAAAAAGTGTTCATGTCCCTTCTGCAAAAAACAAATTCGTAAGAAATCTCTCTTGAGTCACATTCAAACTCATTTGAACGAGAAGCCTTACGTGTGCCCAGATTGTCCTGCTTGCTTTAAGCAAAGATATAATTTAAATCATCATAAAAGGGTGCATATAAATCAACGTCCGCATTTATGTGATTTGTGTGAAAAATCCTTTAAATCACTTGCCGAACTACGAGCTCACATATCGTCCCACCTCGAAGAAAAACCTCACAAGAGTGGAGTCTGCGGAAAGAGATACAAATCCCTCCATGGGTTGAAGCATCATCGGATTTTGGAGCACGGTGAAGTGAAACCGTTTGAATGTGGCGTTTGTCACAAACGATTTGCAACAAAATACGTTTTTAATGAACACAAGCGGACTCTTACGGGTCAACTACCTTTCCAGTGTGGAATTTGTGGAAAATACTTCAAATACAAAGCTACGCTCAAGTGCCATATTCGAGTTCACACGATAGAAAAACCATACAGGTTCTCCCAGTGCCCTTCAGTTTTTTCCCAATTGAGTGACCTTAGTACTCATGTTCGCTACATGCATAATTGCGAAAAACGAGAAAAGAAACATACCTGCTTGTTTTGCAATTGGCAAGGTGAAACCTTCACACACCTCAACACACATTTACGTCAACATACTCACCAGAAACCATATTTTTGCTTGAAATGCGATGCATCTTTTGTTCAAGCGGGTGGACTTCAACGACACTATTTAATCCACTCAGGGGCTATGCCATTTTCATGCTCTGAGTGTTCTGAATGTTATGCGAGGAAGGATCGCCTACAACACCATATCAAAGTTGTGCATGAAAAGGGTGACGTGGGACGAGTTTTGTGCACAATATGTGGAGTATCGCTTTGCTCAAGTTCAAGGCTGACATCCCACATGAGAATCCATACAAATGAGAGACCCTTCCGATGTTCCCAATGTCCAATGGCTTTCACGAGGTCCGATACTCTCAAAGGTCATTTGAGGGGAATGTGTGCACAAAGGGGAAAAACGACGGAAGAAAAGCACCTGCCTGTTTTGTGACTGGGCCGGGGAAAACTTCAGCCAGCTTTAGGATCATTTACGCAGCCGCCACTTAAATGAGCGACTGCATTTTTGCATGGAATGTGACAAGTCTTTTGCATCGATGAACAGTCTCCGCTGTCACAAGTTAATTCATTCGAATGTCAAGCCGTTTTCATGTGAGGGTTGCTCAAAATCGTTTACCCGCAAGGATTCTCTAAAGGATCACTTCCGAAACTGCATCAACATCAAACGACAAAGAAAAACTCAAGGAAATACATTCCATGTAAAAAGTAAGCTATTTATTGTCAAATTTACATTTTTGAAACTCAAATCATTTCAATTAAACTAATAAAATTATATTTCTCTTTGCAAGTGGGTTGTAAGCTGCCCGTCTTCGATATCAACTATCGTGGGAGGAAGGACAATTTGCAAAGATCTTCGTCAATGAGTAAAATATACATGGTTGTTATCAATTTAAGTATTTTTGAGTATTGCAAATACTGCCCTTTTTAGTTAAAAAATAAATAAAGCAATCAAAGGTATCATAAATCCTTATCAGCTTCATCATTAATCTATTCTGAAAAGGCACAAAGTGCATAAAATTAGCAGTTTATAATTTGTTTGTTAATACATTCAACATTTTACTTAATACATGCAAGTGAATTCACCAACTGTGATTGAAGAAGATCGTCCAAGAATCATACTTACGATTAGCTACGCTATAGCTCCATTTTGGCATCCTGACGCCAAACCAATAAGAAAATATTTTTGCACAGGCAATACGTTTAAACATTGCGGGTGTAAGTTTTACACGTTGTCGTGATAATTAAGGATTGGTTATGAAATGTCATGATAGCCATGCTGAAGTTATAGTTCAATTAAATACAGTTCCCGATCACAATCAATCAGTTGTAACTAACGACATATTTTATTGGGTATTAAAAACCAGATATGCGGAATATGATTTTCTTATATTTAAGCATCATAATGAACGTTTTAGAATAAAATACTTGCTTTTATACCGGTTGGCACAGAGAAAAGCGAATACATTTGCATTAACCGATCGTAACTGTTTATGTTTTGGTGACAAAGTGAATTCTATTTTAAAGATTTTGTCTGTGTTGCTCTACAGCTTCAATGTACGAACTTCGGACGTGCCTCTAAATTGGTTAGAATTGGACTCAAAATATTTAATCTGTAGAATGAATGACAGATTTTTCTCAATATCATGGGTGATGATGATATATGAGAACATTAAAAGGTGCACTAAAAACTGGTTGAATTTTAAAACAATAAGATATTGTAACTGTCTAAAGTCTACCTTTTCAGAAAGCGGATGCAGAAGAATGCAGAATCCATGGCACCCGTAAAATCGTATGTTGGAGATGATTCTGTTGGTAATGCTGATCATTTGTGCTGATAAAACAGCAATCCTTTTGATGTTGCGGTAAAGTGATTTGTGTTGAACAATAGCAAGTTCTTCATTAAATGCAAAAATAGTTGTCAATAATGGTTGTCGTGCGATTGGTTTTTCCATATCAAATGGAGTCGGTGTTATCACTGGCATTTTCGTAATATGATGTTTACCTCAAAACTACGTAACTTCGTAGTGATCACCATGATAAAAATGTTTTTACAGAAAAATTACAGAAAATTTATGAATGAAGGTGAACGTAGCTGAAAACTGTTTTTCACATTACTACCCAAAAGTAGTTAGTTGATTTTTGTGTGTCAGATTGCGCTCTGCTTTATTTTTATTTTCAAAACAAAAGTTTGTACACGACACAAAGTGTCAAATTCTAATCAATTATTCAATATCTTTACAATCCTTAATTCCTTCTTCCGATGATGCATGGCATTGTGAAGTGGAAGTGGAAGCTTCCTGGGACCCATAACGCTTAACGGCCAGCTTTGAATTCACAAATCTGCAAGAATATAATTGATGGAGTTTATTGTTTTATTCAGCTGTATTTCCTTGCTGCTTACTTGTCATAGCTTGATTTTAATTACACCATAGAAAGTTTACTTTTTACTTACATGAAATGCTTTCCTTGTAGTTTTTACGCGACATTTTGAGGTCCATGAGCCTGGCGGAAATGAGCTTGCATACTATCCTTGCGGGAAAATGACTTGGAGCAACCCTCACAGGAAACCCGTATGACGCCTGAATGGCGTACTTTGTCACGTGTCAGAATCCCCATGACAGCAAATGATTCATCACATTCTGAACAAAAGTAAGGTCGTTCATTTACGTGACGGCGGAGTATATGAGTTTGAAGTTGGCTAAACTTAGTCCCCGCCCAGTCACAAAACAGACAGGTGCTTTTCTTCCTTCGTTTTTCCCCGTTGTGCACAAACCTTATATGTTCGTTGAGAGCATCGGACCTCAAGAACGCCAGTGGACATTGGGAACACCGGAAGGGTCTCTCATTTGTATGGATTCTCATGTGTGAAGTCAGCTTTGAACGGGAGCACAGGGATTTTCCGCACACTGGGCACAAAACTCGCCTCAAATCGACCTTTTCATGGACAAGATGCATATGATTCTGTAGATCATAATTGCTCGCATAAGAATTGGAACACTTGGAAAAATTGGAAGAAGAAAATGGCTGAGCTCCTGTTTGGATTAATGTGTGGCGTTGACGTCCAGTCGATTGAACGAAAGATGCCCCAGTACAAAAAAACGGCTTCTCATTTGTGTGTCGACGTAAATGCGTGTTGAGCTGTTGAAAAGTTACACAAGAATACTTGCAAAACAAGCAGCTATGTCGCTTTTGTCGTTTTTCACAATTGTGCACGTAGCGAACATGAATTTTTAGGGATTGTGGAGTTTGAAAGGATAAAGGACACTGGGAGCACTTGTAGGGTTTCTCCTTTGTGTGAACTCGCATGTGCAATTCCAATTTAGATTTACTTAAGGAATATTTTCCGCAAATTCCACACAAAAAGCGTTTTTCTCCAGTGTGAGTCTTCATGTGGTAAGCAAAGCTATTCCTGAATGAATATTTCTTATCACATATTCCACATTCATAACGCTAGATAACGCTTCGCCGATCCCGTGTAAGCTTCGGTTGTGATGCTTCATTGCAGTTTGACTCCTGAATCTTTTCCCACATGTTACACATTTATATGGTAGTTCTCCTAGGTGAGATCCAATGTGGGTTTGGAGTTCACAGCGGGTTACAAACGATTTCTCACACAAATTACAGGAATGAGGACGTCGGTTGAGGTGCGTGTTTTCATGACACTTCAAGCCACATGCCTATTTAAAGGAAGAAGGACACTTTGGACACTTGTACGGCTTCTCATTTAAATGAATCCTGATGTGATTCTTGAGACTTTCCAAGTGGAGAAATGTTTTGTCACAGAAGGGACACACATGAGACTTTATTTCAATGTGAATTTTCATGTGTGTTGCAAGCGTATGTTTGGAACAAGATGTGCTGTCACAGAGTTCACACTGCACACGGTCACCAACACTGTTCTTCATTTTCTCTTTAATTAAAAAAACTTGATTGAATTTAAGCAAAAAAATTCAACGTCAAATAGTCCTATTTAATAAAACGTTAGGTTTGTCCCGGATGATCAACAACAGAAAAAACGGCGTGTTCAACCAGCCTTCTAGAATGATAGTGACAAACAATGTCCTGCGTAACGCATAAGCCTTACCATCCACATTCCCAAACACAATGCTTTTTAGTCCATAACCTTGCAGTAGTTAAGGTACCTTTTCTTTGGGACATACGTTGATGTGAAGGTATTACGGAAAACTTTCATTAATCTGTGTATTTTTTCCTTTCATACGGGCTTACTAGATTATCCATTTGTATTGTTTGCTTGAGTTTCCCATAAACATTAGGGTTTTTAGTCATCACCTTTTCTCACGTAATGCAAACACACGTACCTTTTAAAGCAGAATGAGAATGCAGTGCAGTATGTATATATATATATATAGAAGTATATATCAATGTCAAATATTCATATGGCTGAAAATGTGGAATTAACTTAAACTCACTACCTCAACTATTAAAAGGAAACGTAATGCAACTCTTTTCAGGGATAGGATTTGCATTGGCCTACGTTTCTGTGAGCTGTGACAAAGAACTTAAGCATTTTAAAAATCCGTTGGGATCATTGACACAAAGCATTTTGTTCATATTAGTCATAAATTATGAATTTCTACGTTTCCTTTCATTGTGTTGATGTCTTATTTGTTTATGTAACTTCAAATATCAAATATGCTACTACTTAAATGAATGTCAAAAGGTTTATATATCAGGGAAAAGTCGCATTGTTATTGGTAGATTTACACGCTGCATTTTTAACTGGCTTGAGCACGAAGTAGTCACATGCAACGACTATTATAGATATAGAAATCCCTAAGGATGCGATAGCAGTGTGCCAACAAATATACCAACAGAAGTATTTACCCAGTCAAAACAGAGCTGCTCTAAAATTGTTTGGTATGGAAAAAATAAGGCTTAGTCATTCCGCAAAAACCTACTGGTTGTCCAAAATCTAATCGGATCATGTTGACAACAACTCCTTAGCAAATTATCACACATGTAACCGATAACAACCTGTGCTTTGCGCAAGTCTCAACTTTACCAGAGCCCTAACTAGTGATTCTACGCTCCGAATTGCAGGTTCAACCCAGATATTGCAGAAACATTTCGATTCCAGACTTGCATTTTTATTTGGTCGAAAACATTTGTTCACACTCCTATATGAAATTAAAATTGTGAAAGCATTTTTGGAGTTCGAAGACGGAGAGAAGGTTTAGAAAAATGATCAAAAACTTCAAAAAAATATAACATAGAAAGGCTGCTAGGAGGAGTGGGATATGTCCACTCTTCCAATAGTGCTTTAACATTTCGGACATAAGATTTTAGTAAAGTTGGCCACAAGGCAACGAAACAATTAACAAAATTAAGAAGTGAGTTGGCACATCGACCTACAAAAAAATTGAGTCGAGAGGAGTACAGTAGAAAAATCTGATTTTTAGAGAAAAGCTTCATGATTTGCATTTTAAATTCATTGTAAACGAGAAAATTAATAAAAAAATATCATTAACTGCTCTTAAAGCTACGAATGAAGTTTTAGAAGAAGGGGAGTTGCACATGAAAGAAGAGCAGTTTTAGAAAGCAGTGTCACTTTTTGACGAGGCTACAACATTGCTTTGCCTGCTTTCAGTTCATAAAGAAAATGTGTAGGAACGAACGGGCCTCGTGCTACAAATAGTGGGCAACCAGGGTAGAAATGATGCCCATTAAACCATGTACCACTGCAAAATTTGTCACCAAAAGGTTCAGAAATTTTATTTCATAAGTTGTAAGTAGTAACATCAAAACCAAATGGATACACACGAAGGTTTATACTACAGTTTTACTAATGAACTACACTACAAATTTATCAAGGTAAATGAAGTATAATATTTAGTGATATAATATGACAAAAACGAGTTTCCTAAAATGATATGGACACTTAAAGCACTTACAATCCATAACTTAACTACAAACAAGAACAATTAATGTAAGGGGAAATAGTGGGAAGATTGATACAGAATGGAAGATGCGTTTTTGCATCACTAAATATCTAAAACAATGTATTGGGTAGAAGATAATTCTTTGAAAAAAACAACCATGTCAATAAACGTTGGACGTTTGTCCCCGATATGTATCCAAGTTTTTCTGCAATTGGTAAATACATTAATGTATTAAAAAGACTGAAGATAACAATCTGCTTGCATTGTACGGCGAAGTAAGTAATATAAAAAATTTAAAGCAGCCTACTTTTCAATGACGGTTTCTTGAAGTTTTTCTTGATGTTTTGATGGAAGAATGAATTAACTTGTGGCGCCACCGCAAAGTCTTCATAGCAGCAAATGACTTATCACATTCGGAGCAAAAACACGGCCTTTCATTTACATGACGGCTGAATAAATGAGCTTGAAGTTCGCTGAACCTAGTACCAGCCCAGTCACAAAACAGGCAGGTACTCTTTTTCCTTCGTTTTCCCCGTTGTGCACAAACCTACATGTTCGTTGAGAGCATCGGACCTCAAGAACGCCAGTGGACATTGGGAACACCGGAAGGGTCTCTCATTTGTGTGGATTCTCATGTGGGAAGTGAGATTAGAGCTGGAGCAGAGAGATTTTCCACAAACTCTGCACAAAACTCGTCTCACATCAATTTTTTCATGAACAAGTCGTGTATGTTGCTTCAGGTGTTTCTTCCTGGCATACGATTTGGAACACTCGGAGCAAGAAAATGGCTTTGCTCCAGAGTGGATTAATTTGTGACGTTGAAGTCCACCCGCTTGAACAAAAGATGCATCGCATTCCGTGCAAAAATATGGCTTCTCATTTGTGTGTCGACGTAAATGGGCATTAAGATGTGTAAACGTTTCACAAGAAAACTTGCAAAACAAGCAGCTATGCTGTTTTTGTCGTTTTTCACAATTGTGCACGAAGCGAACATGATTTTTCAGGTGTTGTGAATCCGAAAATGCTGAAGGGCACTGGAAGCACTTGTAAGGTTTCTCCTTTGTGTGAGCTCGCATGTGGGATTCAAGGCCACAATTTTGAATGAAAGATTTTTCGCATAGTCCACACTGAAAAAGTTTTTCTCCCGTGTGAGTCTTCATGTGGTACACAAAACTAAATCGGCATGAATACTTCTTCTCGCAAATTCCACACTCATAAGACAACGCTTTGCCAATCCCTTGTGAGCTATATTTGTGACCCTGCATCGCGTTACGGCTCCTGTATCTCTTCCCACAAGTTTCACATTTGTAAGGCTTCTCTTCCAAATGGGACCGAATGTGCTTTCGGAGGTCTCCAAATGTGAGAAAGGATTTATCACACAAGTAACAGGATTGAGGACGCGGTTGTCCACTATAAAAGTGAATTCGTTTATGGTAATTCAAACCAGTTTTTTGCCTAAAAGACGCTGGACACTTTGGGCATACGTAGGGCTTCTCATTTAAATGAATCCCGATGTGACTCTTGAGAGTGTACAAGTGTAGAAATGTTTTGTCGCACATAACACAAATATGAGATTTTACACCGACGTGTGTTTTCATATGGGACCGAAAACTGTTCTTTGAAGCAAGCGTTTTATCACAAAGATTGCACTTTACACGGCTGCCCATTTTTTCCCTTTGACAAATGCGCTTGGAAACTTTACAGTGTTTTCGGCTTTTCTGAATTGTTTCCAAATTTCCAACTGAATAAAACTATTCTTTTTTAATGAACTTGAATGAAAGTATCACGAGTATTTACGCTCTCCCATTCTGAAGAATTACGCATTCTCATTGCAACATCCAAAACCAAAATATTTAAACAATTCTTGTGTAATAGAATATTTTGAATAAAATCTTAGTGGTTTTCATAATCTTACAACCGTGAGCTCCACACATAACAAATTTATTAATGGATTTTTATCAACTTCCTACACAAAAAGTCTTTCAGTAAATTTTTTACCACATTATTGAAATGGGAATATATGAGGTTTTACTGATGCTGCGCAATCTACTCACAAGTCACACCACACAGCTTTTAATTAAACAAATAAACTCATTCACAACTCAACAATTTATTTAACCAACCTGGATATTTGGCCCAACTATACTTTTGCGAAAATATGTGCCAAGTAAAGTGAAAATTTATTCTTAAAAAATGTACAAAACTAAAAAAGTGGGTACACTTCCCTTGCAATTTTCCTACTTGCCTTGCAAAATCAAAACTAAATCACGACAACAAGGATACTCCCACTTCTGCCATCCCTCGATCTTTGAATTTCTTGAGCATACAAAAATTTTTTCTCAAAAAGCTCATAATCGTAGGCTTGCTCCTAAAATGCAATGCAGACGAGCCTTTTACATGAGCACCACCAAGTACACTTCAGAGCAGAAATAGGATGCTTTGATATCAAGCAAGCTTTTGCTTGGGTCATTGGGTGTGTACGTGATTGATATTCATAAGCGCTGGGAATATACTTTGGCATGGTATATTCTCCTCAACATCAGTTTAGATTTTTTGGAGAGGAGGCGAGAATGAATGAGAAGAACAGAGTATTTTCTGGAAGAATTCACTCTCTATGTATTGTCTACAGTCTTAAAACACTTCTGGGGTAGCCAGAGAATGTTTTGAAATTGGAAATGACGACTCAACCAGTAATGAGTGCTTCAACTCCAGCTTCTCCAAAAGTATTCAGTTTCCTCAGACACACTCTTCGAATTCGAAATAACTTGGAAAAGTAAATACTCGCTTCGTCTCATAAATTTTTTTCTATTTAAGAAATGCATACATAATGAGACGAAATGCCCAGCGTTTATATTATGTACAAAGCACTATGATTTATGGAGGCCAACTTTTTCTCCAAATTCTTTTTCCACCAGAAAATCAAAATTTTGAAATGTAGACAATTTTATACGTATTTTAGGGCGTATAAAACGAAAAATTAACTTTCTGATTCCCGGGAGGTCGCTCTACGAAGGTAATAATAAAATGCACTCATAATGCTTTAGTCATTTTGTTTGTCTAAAACTTTGTTTTGTGGAGTATTCTAGATTTTTTCTTCATCCTTCTTTCTCCTTTGTGCTTACACTTCACATGATGATTGAGAGAAGTCGTCACCACAAAAACCAGCGGGCATTGGAAACACCGGAAGGGTCTCTCATTTGTTTTAATTCTCATGTGTGAAGTTAGATCAGAATTTGTAAAAAGATTTTCCACAAATTCCGTACAAAATTCACCTCATATTAGCTTTTCATGCACAGCTCGAATATGTTTTCGTAGTTCATATTTGGTCCGAAAACATTTCTCACACCGAGAACAAGAAAATGACTTAACTCCTGAGTGAATAAATTTGTGATACTGAAGTCCACCCACGTACACAAAACCTGCGTCACATTCTGAACACAAATACGGTTTCTCACGAGTATGTTTACGTAAACGTACGTCGAGATGTTGGAAATCTACACCCTCCCAATTGCAAAACAAGCAGCTGTATCTGTTCTTTCTTTTTTCGCGATTGTGGACATAGCGAACGTGGCTTTTGAGGGTTCGCTTATATGTGAAAGCTGAAGGACACTGGCAACAATTGTAAGGTTTTTCCTTTGTGTGAACCCACATGTGCAATTCCATTGCAGATTTAAATTTGAAAGATTTTTCGCAAATTATACACAAAACACGTTTTTCAACCTTTTTGACAGGATGTCCCTTCATGTGGTGTTTAAAGCCGTATTTCGCTTTAAATCTCTTATGGCAAATGTCACATTCATAACGGTACGCTTCAGCACACCCATGCGGCCTTCGTTTGTGAAAGTTCAATCCGCCTTTGGTTTTGTATCTTTTCCCACATGCTTCACACTTGAAAGGTTTTTCATTCAAGTGGGTTGCAACGTGGGATTAGAGTTGAACAAATGTTCGGAAGGATTTCGCACACAGGTCGCAGGAGTGAAGACGTCCGCTAGTATGAACTAATTTATGGTAATTTAAAGCACATTTTTGGCATACGTGATCACCTCAATAGGTTAGGTATGGCTATACCGTAACCAGAAATTCGAAGAATTTATACCGTAAGCCAACGCGGAGCGTTGGCTAAGGTAGTAAAATCGAAAAATTTGTGGAATTTATACCCTGAGACAACGCGTAGGGTAAAAATTTGTATGTAAATCAGGATTTTTATACGTATTTTATTAAAAAACAGTAAAAAATAATCAGTAAAGCATTTCTGAAACTAGCATGGTTGCCAGACGTTCTTCTTTTAGCAATATAGTACTACTTTTTGGGTCCAGAAATTGGAAACGGTACTACTTTAGCCCATTCTGTCCTACTAGTATATACTACTTTGAGCTAATTTTGTCAAATGTTTGTGTGAAATACCAATTTGCGATTTTATAGCTTAGCCTACACACTGTCTCACCTGCTTTACTAAAAAAGATAGGTAAAAAACGATGTAATAAGGAAACTGACCATTTTTTGCAAAAGTGACCAAGGTAGACTTGAGACTTGCACTCAAACTAACACATTTGTTGATTATAATCATTAAATTGATTCATCGGAGTTAGCCATTTAGCTATTAGATTGGGTTAAAAGGAATTTGAATTTTAGTGTACTAATTATATTTTGTTCTCAGTTTAAATCTATAAATCTTTCCATACTCCCCAAATACTCCGTAGATTTTCCAGCGTCCGACGAAACTGACACAAATTTATTTTAGAGAAATTCCGCTGATATTGTTCACATGACCCTGCGTGACCTTCGATTTTTGAATTGATTTTATGCTTATATTGTAGGCCTACAAGAGTTATGTGTAAATATGGCTTATCAGGCTGGGGCACTGTGAGATGTTAGGTGTAGGGGCAATTGAAGATATTTCAAAGGGAAGAGCATTACTCCAACATTTTTAAACCAATTGACCTAAAATTTCGCACACTTATTTTCCACGCAATTCTCTAGGAGGCATTTGAAGGATTTTTTGAAATTCGAAAAAACACGCGCGAAATATAAAAAACAGCAAACGCTTCTATACGTCAAAAAATTCAGTAATAATATAATTTGAAATATTTGTCGTATTTTAAAGATAATAGGCTTCGGTTAACGTTATAAGTAATTATATGTTAAAAACCTAGTTAAAAAATGAAACCACTCATATTTTAAATATCTTCAGTTTATGTTTGAAAAACAGGGTTTACGACAGTCAATATTTCGCGCGTGTTTTTTAGAATTTCATAAAATCCTTAAAACACCTCCTAGAGAATCGCTTGGAGAATAATTTTGCCGAATTTCAGGTCAATTGGTTAACGAACGTTGAAGTTATGCTCTTCCCTTTGAAATGTCTTCAATAGCCCCTACACCTAACATCTCACATTGCCCAAGCCTGATAAGCCAGATTTACACATAACTCTTGTAGGCCTACAATATAAACATAAAATCAATTCAAAAATCGAAGGTCACGCCGGGTCATGTGAACAATATCAGCGGAATTTCTCTTTAGCTCTTTTTCATGAGACCAGATATTTCCTTCAATTACATTGTTTTAACCTTTGATTTTCTACTTTTTTCTCGGAATTGTGGTATACCTTAAATCAGAAAGCTTAACAGTGTGGCTATCGGGATAATTTTTTGTGATTTTGTAAAATTCAAATAGAGAACCGTAAGGTGGGTTGGCAATGTAAACTTTAAGTAGTTCAAGTTAAGTCTTTTAAAAAGCAACACTCTACGATGATGCTCCTTCAGTTTCCTTCTAACTGCTTTTTTGGAAGAATTAAAATGTTTCGGGACCAAATGCCTCTTTTGGTTATAAATGCTACAATTAAGTACTAAGCCGCAAAAAAAAGATCACTAAAAGTGCAAAATTAAAAAAAATTGCCCACAAAATGTGCTTGTTGCTACAAAAAATTTCCTCACAGTTATATAACAATCCTACACCTACTGCTTTTGTTCAGGAAGCACATTTTGAAGTGAAAAAATCGGCGTAGATTTTGATTTTTTGATGTACTGCTTTGGGTTTCGGAATCTGGCAACCTGGTTAACTAATCGTAATTAGTTAATTACAATAAAGTGTGGAGTTTGGCCGATATGGCTGTTTGAAACAAGCGTTGGTGTAGTCAAGTTAACTCATCTCAATTAGCTTATTTTAGTTAAGTTTTGGTTTGGTTCATATTTAGGACATTTGAAACAATGAATGGGTGTATTGTATTCAATTTTCAGCTTATTGGAGTTAAATAATGTTAATTTAAAGCGAATATTGAATTTAAATACCGATTTCGTGATAAGAAGAAAAAAAACCCAAAAAGTCCATTTAATGGTAATAATACCTAAGTAGGTATTGGATATAATGGTATTAAAAATTGAGGGTGTAAATTCGCCGGCCGCAGGCCGGCAAATTTATACCGTCAGCAAAAATCTGATTTATACGGTAACCAGACACTGGTGACGTATGATTTTTGGCGAAAGGATTTGGGACACTTTTTACACTCGAACGGTTCCTCATTCAAATGAGTCCGGATATGATTCATTAGCGTTGAGCGAACTAGAAATGTTTTGTCGCAGAGAATACACTGATGAGGTTTAATTCCAGTGTGAATTTTCATGTGGGACTCAAGAGTGTACTTGGAAATAAACGTGCTATTACATATGTTACACTTAACACGCTTCCTAACACTTTTCTTCATTTTGCTGTTTTAAAACGAGACTGATTACAAATCCAGAAAAAATCAATCTCAATTAATTTAAAAAATTAATTAAGTCAATAAGTTTAATAAACAATTTGGCTACTTCTAGACATCGTACAACTGAACAAACTGGGTATTCAATCAGTAGCTTGGAATGCCAATCATAAGGAACACAAATTTTCACGCACTTTCCAAAACGTATAGCTTTCTTATTTCATAATTTTGAATTCGAGAAGTTAGATTTATCCATCTTTTTCTTGATTAAACAACTTTTAGATTGAGATGTAATCTGTAATCAGTGCAAAAAAGAGTTTGCTGAAAACCAATTCCAGATACAATATGATAAACAATGATAACTACAATAATATTGATAAATGATGACGACGATAAATCTACTCACCATTTTTTAATAAACAAGCTGCTAACTTTCTACCCAACTCAATTATGGAAACAATTGTAACAATAAATAATCACACGATCAAATGTTAAGGTACGAAGAAAATCAACAATTATTTTTTTTTAAATAAGAAAAGTATATGAGCCTAACCACTCTATTTTGATATTATTCTTCTTGCCTTTCAAGACCAAAATGAAATCTCGACTAAATATGTGGATCCTCCCATTTTTGCAATTCACTCGATCTTTGCCTTTCTTGAGCGCCCAAAACGTTATCTCAAGAAGCACAGCATCTTTGGTTTGTACATAATATGCAGTACAGTCTAGCTTGTATCACGAGCATGTACACTTCCAACTTGAGAGCAGAAATAAAAATAAAAAGTTCATCCTGACCAGGAGTGAATAGGAAAGCTGTTGGTTTGCTTTGGCTTGTCACCTCTGGCTACTTTGTACCAATGAACTTATATATAGCTAGAAGGAGTAACTTCATTGAAGAGATGGGTTGACCTGTGTGACTGAACAAAACATAGCTAATAACTTTGTTTCTTAACTACCGACATAATGCGACTAAATTTTTGAAATATTCCATCAAGGATGACCCTAGTGGGTTTTGCTGACACTTGTGTTGCAACATATAATGAGGATTTTTTTGCAAACCCGATTGGTTTTTAATATGTTTTGAAAAGCAAATTAATCATCCTCAGTTTTCCCCAAATTGATGTTCACACATGTGATGATAATTTTAGTTGGGTGCGATGTTGCTATACAGTTGCCACAGACGAGGGGCTATCGCGATAGCCGCTCTTTGGTTTCGAGTAGCCTTTCTTCAGAAAATGTCATTTTAGAGGTAGTCAAGGGTATAAAGTTATAAGTCGATATTCCTAAAGATCACAGTTTTTTGCTACTTTAATCCATCTAAAAGTGAGTTGCTTTTGAATTCCAAGAAACCGCATTATATGGAATTGAAACATTTTTGAAGAAGTTTTGGATTAAGCCGTAATTCCTGATTGTCTAGTAATTTTCATTTTCGAAGCATTCTTTGATTACCCCAGAAGGTTTTTTGGAATGCAGAGAAAATTTTTCATGAAAACACTCATTTTCTTCTCTTGTTTTGGTTTCACAAGGCAGTAGAAATAATTCCAAAGCGAGGTGAGTAAAGAATTCAAATTAAAAAGCATTAGTGGCTTCCAGAAAAAAAGGTGCAGTGCAGGTTGAAGGATATTCTTCCCACGTTAATGTTAAATATTAACATGACTGGTGCTGCAAGTGAAGCAAAAAGCTGCTTTGAAAAACGCTTTAATTAATGTGAACAGTACGCAATATGGGAAATGTAGGAAGCCAGTGATAACGATGCATAGCTGCCACTTGTTGTCGTTGTTTTGTAATGACAGATATCTCAACCCACAGTCCACAACCACATATCCATTTATCAACAATTTATCCTGTTCAACAAAAACGAAACCCGAGTATTAAGTAGAGTTAACAATTGCAACAAATGATGAAGTGCTTTTATTCATATTTTTTTATATTTTTAATGTGTGGTTTATTACGGGTTGACGTTACTCCAGACTGTATCTATTTGTTCCTTCATAACAAGTGGGACAACCTACTGATAATGATTATCTACATTTAATAATTTTATATTCTCTGTGCGGCTCGTTCATAAAAAAATTCGTTGTTCAAGGTGTCAGCGCCTTATCTATTTTCCTATCATGAAATTCTGATAACAGCCTATGTTCACACAGAGATTCCTTTTGGTAATAATGATGCAATTGGAACTTTTCAAAACGCAGTTAACACTTTCTGATTTTAATTCCACGGAGAAGGAGTAAATGTTCGTGTTTTTAATCGTTTATTTGAGAATAAAATCAATACAATATTTAGTTTTAAACACACTCAGCCACTATCATGGAGGAGCACCAGAGACGGCATATAACTGACAATTTATCGCAGCTAATCAGATGGACTCCTTGCTACACAACCTCCATTTCAATTCTCACCGAAAAGAAAGTGCTTTTAATTGACGATGTAGCGGAACTGGTAATGACCGAAAATAAACTTTTCAATTTTCAAATTGTATAACGTTTTTGTTTCAAATTTTCTGTTCTATATAGAAATCCATTTCAAATGAGCTAAAGAAAAGTTAGAAGCTATATGAAATCCTTTTGACCAAGAAAGATTCATATGCTCACTTGATCACCGCTCTCGAAGAAGGTGGCCAGACTGGGGCTTTGGAGATTCTCAAAAAGTTGGGAAATAAAGAAGAGGATGACACTAATTTGGGTCAGCCAAGCGACACTGCAGCTGCGTCTGCAAAACGGAGAAAAACAGACAAGGCTCCTGTTCGATATGATGTTTATGAACCAGTTCAATATTTCACTGGAAGAGAGCCCCAGCTTTCCGAGCTTCATCGGAAACTCCAAGAAAATTTGGAAAAGCGAGCTGTAATTTCGCAAATGGCATCCGTTGTCGGACTCGGTGGAATAGGGAAAACTGAGCTGGCTCGAAAATACCTTCAGCAATACGGCGTGGAGTTTTACGACGGAAATGTAATCTGGATCAGCGCCCAAACAAAAGAGTCACTCACTGAATCATTTCGCAGGCTGGCTTCAGACCATCTAAATATTTCCCTTACCAACGTTGACAAGAAGGAATTGGACATTACTACAATAGTTGACCGAGTTTATTCTCACTTCAACGAACAAAGGGTTATCTTCGTCTTTGACAACGCGGAAAGCACAGACCACTTTCTAACGTTTATGCCACTTCGTCTATCATCATCAACTTTATCAGGTTCACTCTACATTTTGATCACGTCGAGGGACAGAGAGTGGAGCTTCAGCGCTCCAGTTTTGGAACTGGACGAGATGAGTGAGAAAGATGCAACCTGTTTTGTAAAACGAAGTTTGAAATTAGAAAATGATGATGATGACGCAGTCCTCCAGCTGGTTAACAGACTACAACGCTTTCCCCTTGCCCTTTCTCAAGCAGTCTCTTTCATCAAACAACGCCGGCTTCTCGGCAATTTCAGCATCAGCCAATATCTAAAACGCTTTGAAATTAATTGTGAAAAGCTACTCGACTCAAAAATGCCTCCAGCTGAGTTCAACAGCTACAGGGAAACTACGCTGACAACTTGGAAAGTGACTACCAAACAAATTTATGCCGACGAGGAAAACGGACGTTGTGCAATGGATATACTCAACTCCATTTCCTTCTTCTTACCGGACAACATTCCCTTTGGTATGTTTTCTGAGCTTTCTAAGAATGAAGATGAGTTTGAAGAGGCACTTAACCTGCTCGTCAAATACACCATGGTCAACGTCCAGCCGCAGAAGCAAACCCTCAGCGTTCACCGTCTTGTCCAAGAGGTTACAAGAATCCATTTAAAAAAGACTAACCAAGTGGAGAAAACAATGAGAATTGCGTGGCGTATTATTTACACCAGCCTCAAGTCAAGTTTTAACGTGTGGAAGGATATGAAAACGCCCGAGTACGATTTAAATGAAGCCAGCCCTGGTGATGGTCAAGTTGATCTTAACAACAGAATTGTAGTCACCATTAAGGATGAGTACAAACGCAGTGTAGTAGAATGTGATCATCGTTTTTTCCAAGTTTTGCTCAATTGTATGATGAATAGTATGCATCTTGTTGGTCATATCTTTCGTATAGAAGGAAAACATGAGGAGACACTTCGTATGTGTGAAAATTTCAAATCAAAACTTCCTACAATGAATATTGAGACGGATGGACAATTGGATGAGAGGGATAAACAATTGTTGATAGCAATAATGGACTTCCCAAATTACTTAATGGAAGTGGATGACGTGAAGAGTTACTTTGAGGGTATATCTCACGTTCTAAAAAACATGGAAACTCAATATGGAGAAAATTCTGTCACTCCGCTACAGCTGATGATGGCTGCTATCTTGGGCTCTCTTTTGACGGGGAGATCTGAAGAAAACTTGGAGTTACTGAAAGATTTAAAGGTCAGCATGGAAAACTCGTTTGACTTAAATTGGAAAACTCTTCTTGAAACCCACATGGAAAATAACCGCAGAAACTTTGAAGAGTTTCTCGGTAAAATTGAAGCAAAACTGTTGAAGTAGAGACCATTCACCAGTTTTTAAACGAATACTAAATACATGAATGAAATGCAACAAATTGGTTTAATTTACTACTTCTATAAATAAATACTTATATAAACGTCAACGCTTATTACCGTTGAAGCAATAGGTAAAATAATAGTTAAAAAAAATAGAAGCCAAGATTTGTTGGAATACACCACGTCACAGCCTGTCACTGTCACAAAAAAATTCTTTCTTTCTCCACATGTGATGAGTCATATGAGAAAGTGTCATGAAATGCCATGAATATGTATGAAATTTTATGGATGCGAATAATGATGACGAAGGTTTGGTTTTTTAAATTCCTTGTGGTGTAATGATAAGAGCCCACAGTCTATTTTTCCTAACATGCAATTTTGATAACGTATTGTGTTTACAGAGTTAACTCCTTGTGGTCGTGATGCATTTATGCAAAACAAAATTCACTAACACTCTCATTATTATTTCACGATGAAAAGGTAAATTTTGTGGGTTTAGAGTGCTGCCTTGAGAAGAAATAAAGTAGAATGTTGCGCCTTTAAATCGACATCTGAAAGAATTTGGTTATCCTTATAGGCTAAAATACTCTTTTCTACTATATTTTCTCATTGATGCGATTATGTTGGCTTTTTGGAGAAATTTAAAATTTATTTTTTAATCTTAAAATTTTAAGTTGGAATTGTGAGTTATTTTTTATTTTACTTATTATCAACGCGATCTATTTTAGATGAGAGCAGATCATCTCTTTTTATTTCCCAAGGTATGTAATCAACATAGCGATTAATCTAAAACAGATATGTTATGTCATTAATTTTCATTGTAGCATTGTATTTAAATAAACTTCCATAATAAAAAAAAACTTCTCAAAAAATGTCATTCTATAAAAATTGCCGGTTGAGTAATTTTGCATTTACTTCATTTCTTTCTTTCATCTCCATCAGTTATTAATCACAGCCAATTTACGTCAATATTCATACCGCAACCGTATTTACTCAATTTGGTCAAATCACACATCCTGTTTTTCTACACCACAATCACCAAATCGGATATTATTCATATTTGGAACATTGCATGTTTGTACAAGACAGGGAGCTCAGAAACGAAAACGTATCACAAAAACATACATATGATTTTGTATACATTCATGAGGTTTCATCCATATTTTTACCATTTTATGGTGTGTCATGAAATGATACAAATATGGATGGTGAATCATTGCACACAGAGAAAAAGTATATAGTCCTCAAAGTCCTTTCCCGTTAAATTCGCAATCTACATATACAGAGGGTGTTTTTTTTAGTTTAGACATTTTGACGCCACCGAAAAGGGGTGCTTTCTTTTAGAAGGATCAGAAACCAATACACCATTCGAATCATACGAGTCTGCTCTTCATTTTCCAATGTCGAACATTTTATTTGGTGAAGCCGTTCCTAGACAAATTACACCGGAAGTGGAATTGCCCATTTTGGAGCTTTCCAACAGTAACTGCGGTCAAAAAGCTATAATTTCAACATTAAAGAAGCAAGGAATTGACGTGTCGAGGGACACAATCTACCATGCAATTAATTACAAAGAAAAGAGGAGGGCTGCGCACGCTGTTGAAGCCACCACACCACCGAGGAATCGAGTCAAGAAAAAACACACATCTGCCGTGACCAGGAAGGTCGACCTTTTTACCAAGAAAAAAATCCACCCCGTGTTCGTGAGATGGCTAATAGGTGTTAAATATCTCCCTACACAGTCCACAAAGTTATTCATGAAGATTTGGGAAAGAAGACCTTCAAAAAAACTGTCGTTCATTCGTTGAAGGACAGTCATCGGGCAAACCGGAAGTAAAACTGTAAGAGTCTATACGAAGAGCATCTGGCGGGTGCAAAAGGTGAGTTCGTGGTCACACTAGACGAGGCATCGCTTTTCCTGAATGACTGCAACGGGGCAAGAAGATTCTGCTTTGCGAAGCAAAAATCTGAGGTGGAGAACTTTGTGGTTTAGAAAATGAAAAGTTTAGTGAAAAATTTATGGTGGTGGGTGCTTTGAGTGGGCTAGGGGTACTTCCGTTGTTTAGGGTTCCACTAAACGTCAAAAGTAATGTTCAGTACTTCCCTAAGCACGTTTTAAAACTCATGGTCGAGGTCCTTTTCCCAAAGCTTTATGGACAGGACACCTCCAAAGTATTTGTACACCACAACGCTTCCCCATCCCACACCGCTTGTTTGACTGCGGCTTGTACCACGGAGGTCAAAGAAAAATTTGGAATCAACATCATTTCCAATAGAAAATTATCTGTAAAAAGCCCAGGTGCAAGTCCAATGGGCTTCCTTGGCTTTGGATATTTAAAAAACGACTTTTCCAACGGTAAGCAAAAACCGTGGATGTGCTCTGGAAAGTACTCACTGCGGAATGGGATAAAGTAACCCCGGAAATGGCCCAAAAAGTCATGGATTCCTGGAAAAGAAAATGTTATCCTATCAATATGAAGTCTGGCGATCACATTGAAAATTGTGAAATAATTCATAAGCGTAAATTGTAGAAATGGTGGCCAAATCAAAATGTCTAAACTTAAAAAAACATCCTCTGTATGTATTGGGCTTAGTAAGCAACAATGTTAAAATAATAATACCAGTATCTATGAATTAGTTTGAATGTTCAAAAAATTTCCGTTTCAAAAAATTCGTGTCCGTTTAGGTGACAAAACTTTCAAAAATCATATTTGAACTCCTAAACTCGCTCTTTTTATGAAAGAAGGTTGTCTTAAGGGTTGATTTATGTAAACAAAACGGTTTCTAAAGTCAACTGAATTCGCTTCTTGTCGAATATGTAGTTTTTAGTATATTTTTGTACATATTTTGCAATTGTTTTTCTACATATTTAACTACATATTTTCGCCATTTTAGCCACATATTTAAATACATATTTTGCTATTTTAACTACATAGAATGAACAACTCTATTAACGAGCTTTTAATTTTGTAATATGATGATAAGAGTGTAGCAACTTGATTAAAATTGGCCAACAAAAACGTACTTTTTACTCATTTTTCTTACAGGGAAAGCGCCTTACAGGAGTGAGCTTGCAAATTATCCTTGCATAAAAAAGATTTTGAGCACCTCTCAAGAGAAAACAGGTTTGACGCCCGTATGAATTTGTGACGTCGTGTCACTCCCAATTTGCTTACATATTATGTTAGCTTTTTGATGAGCAACTCGGCAATGGTACTGTAGGCTGTCCTTCCTATTATATGATTTCGAACACTCAGAGCAAGAGAATGGCTTGAACAAACGATGCATCACATTCCGTACAAAAATATGGTTTCTCATGAATGTGTGAACGTAAATGCGCGCCAAGCTGGTGGAAGGTTTGGTTAAGAAGATGTGTTGATAAAAAATCATTATCTATTTTTGCCAACATGCAATTACAATTTCGATAACAGAATGTGTTTACCGAGGATTGTGTTAAGTCCTTGGGGTGATGGTACATTCATGCGAAACGAAATTGACTCTTTGACTCAATTTTATGGGGAAAAAGTAATTGTTTACGTATGTTTTTAGAGTGCTGATTTGAGAGTAAGATTGATAGAGTATTGTTGTTTCGTGAGATAGATACTTACTTATATTCAACAGCCATATTTCTCCTTTAATACTTTTCTTGAGTAATACGAGGTGCAATCCTTGCTTTTTGGAAGAATAAAAGATTTGAACCAAACCGTCGTTGTAAATTTTCCAGAAATGATGCTTAAAATTAATTTGAGTAAAATTCAAGAAGAGGATATTTTGAATTGAAGTTTGGTAACACAAATTCCAATTCCTCACTTAACTATTTCATTGTAGTCAAACATATGGTTTTTACAAATGCATTTGGCAGGTGTGTTGCCCATGGAGAAACTTATTAACCAGGAAATCATTGTGGAAGATGTGCTTCGAAGAAAAGCGCATACCTTTTGATGAGGTTCCAAAGTATGTTTGAGATAAACCAGAAGGATGGATGATCTTACGACACCGTATATTTTGCAAAAATTACATTAGAAATCCGTTTGGACACAGTAAGATAATGGATAACTAAATGTCTTCAATTTAATGCAGCTATGTGTTTATTTTGCAAGGTAAACTTTATGGCTGGCACATTGTGCCTGGTGTGGGTGGAAATTGCCGGCCATTGGAACAAGTTCCTGAAGGCTGCAACACACTTCCAGTCTTCCACTTTTTTGGAAGCAATGACGAGTCTTGTTTTGTCACCAATTGGTGGTGGACATCCAAGTTTTGCTAGATTGATATATGAAGCGAAGGACTAACACCTGCACTTATAAAACTGATGCTCCCTTTTCAAGTCAAGGGCTCCCAAATGTACACCACAAGGTTCATCTACGGAAGCCTAGTCCATTGGAACGTAAGGCTTTTAAACTCGAAACAACATATCATCACAGAATACAAACCGCCTACTTTGACGCTTTTACCAACAATGGAGTGGAATTCCTCTAAATATGGTGCCTTGAGAGTGAGCCAGACTTGAAAGACGCTGTTGACACCAGAAGTTGTTGTGGAGTTGTAAACTTCGGCGGTATGGTATTCACAACTGGATGAACCACAATTGATAATGAGCACGGGGTCGATTCTTATAATAAAGATATGTGTTGCATAATATGCTTTCAAAGGGTGAAAACCCAAGTTCGAAAAGGGATGCCACTTCCAACGATCACTGGAAGATCTAGCTGTAAATAGCCAATTTCATGTCCTGTATCAGATTTCTAATCCAAATGGCCCAAAATCCGTATCGCTGGATAAGATCAGTTGTACACCGTACATCA
>JAQGAP010000282.1:0-43968 GCA_034697805.1 Orchesella bifasciata | reverse complement strand
TTCATTTCTGATTCCCAAGCCACAAATTATGTAATAAACTTGTCTAAAGGTACATCTTTACGTCTCGATTTGTCGGGCTTATTTTTTGTTAAATGAAAGGTGTGCAGAGGTAAAAGCTTTCTCGTTTTGTAATTACCTAGATGAATCCAAAACAAACGTTATATACAGGAATATTCTGGAATACCGATGTATAGCGGAATCTAAAATTATCGCACTCTTTCTCAGTCTATGACATAATTCACATCACCAATATGATAGTGTAATGATAGTGTATTGATGGCAGATCCCAATCAGGCTTAATTAACTTAGCCGTGATTGGCGGAAAATAGTTTTAAAAAGGAGACTTGATTCCGCGTTTATGGTGGCAGACAAATTTAGAGAGTGAAAGAGAATTTCTGTGTTGTTCCAGTAAACTTCTTAGTATTGAAAAGTGTTGAGCCGCAAATGCCTATTGTCTATTATGTAGCGCGTATCTAGTTACGAAAATGTGAAGCGGTGTAACTCTGCAAGTGGAAGAGAAAGCATAACACAAAAACGTTGCTTCTAGCAGCAAGCATGAAGTAAGCAGACGTGCGCAAGTCCCACAACTGTGTCTCCAGCTTCCAAGTATTGTACAAGACGAACAACGCAAGAACCATACAAGTAACATGCATACAGTTTTTTTAAATCGTATACAGTCTACACTAATGTGAATCTGTTCATTTTTTTAACCGAAAATCTATTAAAGAGTCAGGGTGTAGGTCCAGACAAAACGCAAACGAAATATTTTGCAGTTCATTCATAACACTGTTTGCAGTAGGTGAATGTAGGAATTATTGACATTACATTTCACGCGGCTAGGAGATCAACAAGTGAAAACGTGAATAAGAAAGGTTTAACTCTTTTAAAACTGAGTTTTATTATGCACAATCGGAAAGATGGATTTACGCACGGAAAGTGGCTTTCATAAATTTACGTGGTTTTATATCGTTTTAACTACCACAGTTGATTATGTGAAACTTAAAAGAAAGCAAAAGTATGCCAAATCTGTTCCTATGACACTCTCAACACAGTTCCGGATTTCCCTCTTGTACTCAAAGGAACAAAAGCCTCACTAATCTGCCCACGCGGTTATGGTTAGTTTAATGAATGAAACTGCAATAGTTGATGATGGACTAATACTAATTAGCGCCTATCTATCTCCACTAACCCTTACTCTTCTATTGCCTTACCCCATTACCCCTCACCTAATCCTCCTCTATCATACTTTATCTTCCGCCATTTTATCATATCGGCCCCTTTATACCACTGGCTGTAATACATGAAGTGTACTAGTTCATTCATGGCCCGTTGCCTAGCTGCCGAGAAGGAGCGGAGGGGTGAGTCCGCCATTTTATCGTATCGACCCCTTTATACCACTGGCTGTAATACATGAAGAGTACTAGCTCATTCATGGCCCGTTGCCTAGCTGCCGAGAAGGAGCGGAGGGGTGAATTGGTAAAACTTTTGCCCCCCTTTCCTCAAATTCCGCCATTTTATCGTACCACTTGCTGTAGTACATGAAGTGTGCTAACTCATTCATGGCCCGTTGCCTAGCTGCCAAGAAGGAGCGGAGGGGTGAGTCCGCCATTTTATCGTATCGACCCCTTTATACCACCGGCTGTAATACATGAAGAGTACTAGCTCATTCATGGCCCGTTGCCTAGCTGCCGAGAAGGAGTGGAGGGGTGAATTGTTAATACTTTTGCCACCCTTTCCACAAATTCCGCCATTTTATCGTACTACTCGCTGTAATACATGAAGAGTAGTAGCACATTCATGGCCCGTTGCCTAACTGCCAAGAAGGAGTGGAAAGGTTAGGGGCATAACTATCAAAGTTCGGGATTTGAAAGACTCGTCGTCCTCACTGGTGTCGGAAACAAAATTGTCTATTGGTGATATTCACGACATATCTGCTTGTCCTGATTCTCCATTCGTTTTTGCTACAACGGGTGGGAACTCAATTGCTCCCTGTCCGTTATGGATCTACTCACAAAACCAAATGGTAAGCTTCTTTTTGTTATTCTGGTGAAATAACCATAATAATTTTACTGTAAATATAGTTAGGCCTGGATTTGGTGACGTTAGAAGTTTGATATGTTTTGTCTGCATCATTTTTGTTCTGTTGCAGCTATGAAGCAGTTTGGGAATAAGATTATGGATATGGGCCCACCTGTAGTCTCTGCAGACAATATTGAATGCGCGGAAGTGAAAAAGAAGACTGGAATAATAGGTGACTCTCAGGACCGTTTGAGTTCAATACATTGGATTCAGCATTAATTGAAGTAAAGTGCTCGCCTTCCTCACCCGAGCCTAATTATCCCCAAATTTAGAGACTGGTGATTTTATGTGAATATGAAAAATAATTTCCGATCATGTCTGATATATAATATTCCATGTAATATAACGATGAGTATTAAAACCTGGTTTCAAATTGTGCGTACATTAACCCCATTCGGAAATTTTTAACTAAAGGCTGGAAATGAGTGTGAGATGATGTAAGATTCCACAAATAAATGTACTGCTCTTCATTTTTTACGAAGTTTATTCATACTGCATTTCAATTTTTGCAAACAAAAACCAAATTTACAATCGAACGCGTTCATATCTGCTTTTGAATTTGTACAAAAGGTGAACGGATTATTATCTTCCCTACCAATCCTTATACCTAACAATATTTTAGTGTTACATATATTTAACTAACAATAAGATTTCTTACGTCTGTAGCTATTTATGGCTGCAATCTGTCATAAAAGTAGTCTATCACTATTACAGGAATAGGTAAGCGTTAAAATCATAGTACACGCTGGGAGTTACCAAAGACAAGCTCTTTGGCTTTTGCATTGACTTCAATGTTCGAAGACGTTTTTGGCTTAACTTTAATCGTACATGGAGATTAGTGTAATAAATAACATGTTCTCATTGAAACGCGTTTTTTATAAAATCTATTAAAAATGCATACAACCATGAAAAAACGACAAGAGAACAGAGATACGCATTAGAAAATGTACGTTTTTAAACACCAGAAATACCTCTATCAGCTGCAGCGTAGATTATTTCAAAAAATTGGTCTGTGCAATCATACCTACAGAATGAGTAGTAGAACAGTAGAAGATTTTGCCTGGCTAAAATTGTGTAAGTATAAGAAGGCACAAAACTTGATAACAAGACCACACATGGACAAAGTGAGACATCATAAGAGTTAAGAGAATCATCTTAGTTACTACTTAGCTAGAGCTATCACTTGTTGAAGTTATTCACTAACTTCCCGTTTCTTCAACTGGTCTGCTTCCAATGAGCGGGCAATGTTGGGGAAGCGAGCTAGCCACTGAAGTCTTTGCGGAAGTTGTCTGTGGTCCTGGTTAATATTTGATGAGAGACCAAAGATGTGGTTCTGAGGAAGGTGAGCTTTTTGGAAAGCGCTTGCAACTGTAAATCTCAGCATCACGCAACCTGCAAATACAGTGTTACTTATAATCTCTTCATAGATAGCGGACGATTAAAAAGCTTTGCTAGAAAAGGATGCATGGCACTACCTGAGGGGTTTACATCAACCGTGATTTTGTCATCAGGAGTGAGAATTCCGTAGTCTTTGTTGGTGTACAAGTCTTCAACAATGTAGCCAGCCTCGTGAGTAAGGCCAAGTTCTCTGTTAATGACAGAAACCTCGGATGGAGTTCCGTCAGTCCTTCTGTTCAGGAAAACAATGGCGTATGAAAAGTCTGATCTAACCACAGGCGTTATTGGTCTGGCCCAAATCTCGATTCCGCGATCCTGTTAATCAAAACGTGATGAATATTAATTGGATTTTTCACTCGCAGCGCTAACTGAATACAAACTTAATTGATAAATGTTCTTCTATCAATACCTTGTAGATTCTTCGACCTTGGATGCCAAGAATATCTTGATTGACAGCAATGATTTTTCTGTTTTGAATAATGGTCTTGTAGTCGGGCTTGATGGTTCTGAGATCCACTGACATCAAAAGAGGAGATGCCCAAATGGCCCACAATGCAAATTGGGATTTGGCTTGCTCATAACTCAGGCCAAAGTTTCCTACTATTAACTGTAATCATAAGAAAAGTATTTGTATTAATAGAGAAGCCTTGACAATCTAATTGTAAGGTGATCGGATCACTCCGCGTTGGTTGTCCATTTTTAGTACTTCATTAGTGGCAACCTGTAACCACTTACCATATCGGGATCATTCCAGTGACCAGGCCCAGCGTGAGGAACAATCGCATCTTGGTTTTCTCCGTAGTAATCAATAATAGTCTGAACGCTTTGCCATGAATCTTGGATGTCATCAAAGTTTCTCCACATGTTACAAGAGGATTTGATGGATGTGTAGTTTGGCTAAGGAGTTAATATTACTTCAATTATTTTTGGAACCTACGAATTCCATGTCACAGTCCAATCTTAATACAAGCTGTATCAGTTTACCTCAATGCCACTGTAAATTTGATAAACCGGCCATGAACAAGAATACAGCATAGGTCTTCCTGTCCTGTTAAGGTAATATCCGAATTCGGGGTAACCTGATACATTCAAAGAATCATTTAGAGAAAATCTTGTAACTCTTTTTTGGATGATATAGACTCGGTTTTCTCTTAAAATTGTTTAAGTGAAGGGATAAATATGAAAGAAACTGTCGGCCTCAGCTCATCTAATCCTTAATTAATTGAAACGGCTGCTGACAACGTTTACATTTAATGTAGTCAGCGTTTTCACTCAATACAAATAACATTAAGTATACGCATCTTTAAACAAAGCAGAAAGTCATTTGAACCATTGCATGCATTATTTTAGATAAGGTGATTTAGATTTCAAATCAAATTACCTTGTGTAGAACTGACATGACAATACGTTTGAAAGACAATAGCCCCGTAAATCGCTAATCAAGATCACCCCAACCACGACATTTGACACACATGACATTTGAATTACCAAACACAACAGTTTTACTTTTTATTATGGACCAACTCGTAATTTAAGATTCATTAAGGAAGAAACTGTGGTGTACAACAAAGCGTGCCGAATTTAGAACTTTGAGCACACCACATAAATAACGATGTGCATAAGTGTCAATTGTTTTAATTCCAACCTGAAAAAAAACTTTATGACACGAAGCAGACCCTATATTTGGATTGTTTTATATCCCTAACTAATCAATTCCGTGCATTGATTAGCAAAGTAGAAATTGAATACTAACGTATGTAGACAAACATTGCGAATTATCGGTAATAAAACAATAAACGATATAAAACAGTCCACAAACTTTTACCTTCTGAGATAGTCAACATGTTCAATCGTCACTTTCATCTGCTTCAATCGTTCTGCATGGCAAAGATTACAGACGATACCTAACAAATTTGAAGTCAGACAGTGGCATAGGTGTTCTTGTCATTTAATGTTTTCTAATCTAATTCTTCACAACAATTATGTTTATGATTTCCAGATCATCTGCCTGTAGAATGCCATCAGAATAAATTCCCAGAGAGAGTTAACTGCAAACTGAAGGGCCGTCAAGGCGAGAAAATGTTTAAACATATGACAACAGATACAATCCTGATAAACCTTGGGTTTGAAAGCAACAATGCATTTAAGAAAGTAAAAATCTAGAGCGGTCTGTTCCCCAACAAATTTTTACTCATCTTCACTGATAACTTCAATCGTGTAATACGTAATGTAATGCAAAAGCTCTATTTTTATAACTTACTCCCCTTCAACTTGGCTACTTTTATCAGTGTCATTAAAAAGGTTATTCGTGGCTAATCAACAGAAGTGCAAGTGTAAATAGATAAGTAATTATACAGTACTAGACCATTTTATGATTAGTCTAATTAGTAATTTGTATATCATGAGGATAAGCAAAGGTAGACTAACCTCTGTCCATATCTACAGGGTGAGAGTAACATCCATCCAGTTTGACATAATCTACATTCCACTCTGCGAATGTGTTGGCATCCAACTCAAGGTACCCGAGGATTCCGGGGTAACCTGCACATGTGTAATTCCCATAATCCTCGTAGATTCCAAACTTGAGCCCTTTCGAGTGGATCTGCACAGAGCAATTTCAATGATATATTTGATTTTATAACCCATTGACTAATATGTGTACTGTTGGTTACGAAGTAGACATTTCGTACATAATTTCCAAGTGCTTTCATTCCACTGGGGAATCTTTCAGGGTCAGCTTGAAGTCTATTCTGTGAATCCCGGGTTTTCGCTAGCCAACAATCGTCCACATTGATATATTCATATCCTGCAGCCGCGTATCCTTCACTGACTAGAAGATCTGCCATTTGCATGAATAGTCGCTCGCTAGTACACAAAAAATATACCATTTTTAAGTCAACCATATCATTACGATGTTTTGGAAAGGGTTTGTTACGTATGTCATGTCATGGGATGTTGCACATATAAACTTAATAAACTATATAATTACACCTGAAAAACTTTTGAATCAAGCAACTACTTAAATTACATGCAAAATTGTGCGTAACACAATAATGCCAACAAAATAACTCATATAATTTTTGAAAATAAATGGAGTCGTGAAACAATTCAAATTAATCATTCACCTCTCTCCCTCATTTATGTCATTATCAATTTTTTAAACTGCACATTATACCTAAGTGCACATTATGATGTGTATCATGTGTCATTCCCTACATATTGTATTTCATAACTGCAATAGCGTGCGCAAACGGTTTTGTTACTTAGAGTTCTCTACTTCCCTAGTTATCGATCATTATTTACTAACTTCTCTGGTGTATCATATAAACTCATCACATCACTGTATTCTTGTAGCAAGTACCTTCTTCATGTAACCAAATCCAAGTGTAAGACATACTCATGCACCGATTGCTGATTGAATCGCAGAGTACTTAGTAAAAAGTGCAATAAAGAAATTCATGGGAATTTCAAGTCATGAGGCGGACCTCGTAATTGGCTTTTATATGCTTACAACTTAAATAACGTACTGTGTGGCCAAAACAGACAATAAAACCTCAACGCCTACACTAAGTAGCCATTATAAAATATGTGGTAACATATAAGGAGCACATAATTCATGCAAGCACTTGAAAAACTGCCATTAATATTAGTTGAGCGTGTGTAAGCATCATAAATTTCAGGATTACCTAGAAGTTCGTTAAGATCAGTGGCAAAATGCTTGTAAAACGAAAGGATTGATTGGGCTCAACACAAAGAAATTGGACTTGCGTTTCGCTTACCTTATGCAATTGTCTGGGTCATTTACGCAGTCCGTGTTGCATCTAAATCTTTCCCACGCCAACCAACCCATCGGTGGGGTTCTCGCCAGCCCATTTTCCAGTGTTGAGGTCAACAGCGGACAGGTCAATAGTATCACAGCAGAAATAAACCTTAGGATTTGCCTTCGTTCCATTCTGATCGGGTCCATATCGTCTCAGTTATAAACCACTTTGTTTCCTTAAATTGTCCTGAAACATTCAATGAAAAATATGCATACATTAGAAGGGAACATCATTTCACCAAGTTCAACTTTTCAAAGGAATTCGATTTCCCAATTTTTACTACGCAATCATTTTTTTTTCGAAACATTGTGTGTGCTCATATAATATGTGCGTTTGGGGATAATTTAGTGATCTCCATTGGCTCGTGCTGAGTACCAACTATTGACCTAAAATCTTGAGTCTAAGAATCGTAATGACATACTTAATAGTAATATTCCTGAGGGTAATTACAGACATGCCCAACTTCACTTGACTAAACAGGCACGCACCATGTGTCAACACGTCAGATTTTTCATTTCAAATATAATTGTCAACTAAACTATGTGTGCATATTTTGCAAAACCCACTTTGAGCAAGCTCCTCCACTCCACCTACAATAACGTTCATCATTGGCATCATGTAGTTGATGATATAAGACAATTAAATTACATGCCATTATGGAATTACGACACCACATTGTCTTTTCGTCCACAAAACATTATTTAACCTTAGAGTTTATTTATTCTAGGTTGTGACTCATGAAATTAAATCATTCCTATTATGCTTGACCATAACATGCGTGTGGAGCATTTAAGACACTTTTGTTGTTTGTAACTACTTTAACTAACTGTGCCGCACAACTACTGATGACGAATCTTGGAGTAGGCGTTCAATCAGTTGATGTTTTCTACAGTTGGTTTGTAATCGGGCGTGCGTAATTGACTGAGAACTAGAGTTCAAGAGCTTCACTGTGAATTGACAAACGAAATGTTCCCATCCATCATTAAAACTGGTGATGCTACTACTCCTTTTCAGTATACAAATCGTCACCACATGTCTTTCGTGTTATTAAGGTAGGTCTGCATTGAATTGAATGTGCATCAAGATAAAAGTTGTGATTTTTTGCAGTGCACTCTTCAAGACAGTATCTCACCAACTGTCCCTGTGCGTAGTGATGCAGTCAATTGGTTGATACAGAATGCAGAACATAAAAATGGTCATGATATCGCATCGCATCGTTCGTTATCAAAAAAACTTCATAGATGCAAAAAAGTGACCTGAACCTGACGATGTAAATATCAAATCAAGAGAAATTTTTCATAGGTAGTTGGCCACCCTTCTTGTTTTTTCTAACATCATTGTTACTACTATCTTCATTATAAGTCAGGGATATTTTCACACCATGTGGTGGTATCTCTTTGGTACATCCCTCCCGTAATCTGCAATTACAACTGTGTCCGATTATATTGTATTCAGCTTGAGTTTCTTTAATTTTCATGTTTTAGTAGGTACAATGGACACGAATCCTGATTCAATTTAGACCATCACGTTTATAATCCTATAATCACGGCGTAGTTGATGCTTGCATAATTTATTCAAAATAATTATTAGATTAAATCAACCAACAAGAACGAAAGAGACTTCTCCAGTCCTTCAAATTAATGTGCAATAGAATGAATGAGCTTACTAAAAAGTCTGTTGGAATTGGACCGGCAACTGACACTGATCGTGAGCAGCTCCTCAGGCAAATGATTCAGAACACAATCAAATAATATGGTAGGTCAAGGTATAAAACAGGAATGCAACGATACGTCAGTCTCCAACAACTTACGTAAACGTTTTGGAATTCAATTACTAAAAAAGGTTAGGTTGAAGACTATTCTCAAATGTCATAAATCTCATTAATACTTATTCTTAATGTTTGTCATTATGTATTACTCAACAAGCTCGGCTAATTTCTTATGCAACCATTTCATACACAAGATGCAGTCTTGATCAATCAAACAATTCGCAGAGGAATAACATTTTATTTGTGTTCACATCCTGTAGCAAACAGGGGGCGGAGAAGTGAGCTCGTCATCAGTAAAAAAACCACGCATTGCACGTTCTACGGAATTTGCAATTATGAAACGTTATTAATCAATAGTCAATAATACAAAAGAACAATTTTCAGTCCCTACCATGTACCATACCATTAGAGTCATCATGCATCAGCCATTAATTGACTGTGTACGATAAATCCATCAAAATCAATAAAAAATACAATTAAGTCATCAGTATAATTATAACCCTTTTCTAAATTCCGCATAGTCTTCTGCATAAGGTAGTTGTTTATACTTCTTTGTATTCATTACTCAGCGTTGTACATTTTCCTCTGTTCTCATCTCATCATCAGTAAGTTACTGGCAATAAATAGAAAATCGAAATCGACTCTGTTGAGGTAGAGGTAGTGTGTGCGCTCACATTTTGATATAAATTTTTATTACATAAAGCCATACATATGCATAAAGGAGAAGTTATTGAGCTGTTGTGTGAGATACCATATTATATTATGACAAGTGTTTTGAGCTTTTCTTGGCTTGAAATGTTGATTTTCACCTTTCCTCAATTTATGATGATGCTGATGTATCATTCCGTATCATTACTACCAATTGCAACGGTGATAAAAACAGAGTAGACTGAGAGAGAGGGAGAGGATATAATACACTCTTCATTTGATCACACTCTCCTCATAACTGACTTTTTATACATTTATGTGATGCACAAAATGAACATCCTGACTGAGAGCAACAAGCACCCTTTGTACTTTACTGAAAACCATGTTTCATTTCATTAACAAAGTAATGACTTGAGTATACAAGTGTTATGCAGTTTGTACCCTTGATCGTGTCATGTTATATTATGGTGTTTGTGTTCACAGTTCACACATCATGCACCAAGTTGAAAAGGAAATAGGAAAAACGTCTAAACAACCGAAGGAAGATTTATCGCATCCCATCTTTTTCTCTCTCACTCATATGGCTGATCGTCATGAAATGAAAAGGATATTCGCTTCTCACATAAGACTCCCTATTTTATAATATAAAAGTGGTGATGAGCTCGTCGCCTAAATCTTTTGTTGTGTATAACTTACATTCATATATAAATTTTTAAACTGCTCATGGTATGGTGTAATGCGTAGCATCTTCTACAATTCTTCTTCAAGGAACAGAGTAAAAATGTGATTTGCTGACAATCGATAATACTCACACAATCTGGATCGCTTTCAACTTTTTTTATTTATTTAAAGTTAGTCGGCACAGATCGTAAATATGCATTAGTACGGACATGCGGCGTGTCTTTCATTCGTCGCCATTCATTGTTGATTGCAGTTGATGACGAGGAAGAAAGAGTTGGTAGTTCTTCGTGGAATAATAACACCTTATCATATTACTTAGTTTACGTAGGTTACTTTTCTACACATATTTTACTCCTTGTGTTAGATAAAAGACACCATACACAATGTTTTCTGGTGTTATCACATGACAAACAGATTAGACTCACTGTGAATCACCAATGAGACAGGCACGTATCACTCTCCTCGTGCACGTAGAGCACAAAGCAGGTTAGCCGTCTCAAATCAGAATAAATAAGTATAAAAGAAAATGTACGTATGGAAATAAAAAACGTTCAAATCGCTAGGCAAATTAAAGTAAACGCATTAAAACTTCAATTTCAGTTCATTATGCACATGCATGCATGCAATCAAGGAGAGAACGTTTCAAGAAATCGAATTCATTTCGTATCTAACCGTAGAATTAATATTACTTTCCTTGCTCGTTTTTTCATTATGATTTCCCACTCAACTCGTTTATTCAAGTCTCCCACTGCAGTGCATTAGAATTAGAAGCGCGTTTTCAATTTAACAAAGTTTAAAAGACTGTTTATGTAATTGGCGGAACTTGGAAATATTAAAGGTTTAATCATAATAATCATGTTGCTCCTCACTGTGACTTGAGAGCAAGTATGTAGGAGCAAAACGGGTATCTAATTATAGGAAAATTATGAGCATCGACATTTCAAGATATGCTAAATGCATCCCACTGATTTAAGCGGAGCTTCAAAGAACATCAAGTCCAGGCTAACAAATAGAATGATTGGATTATGCAAGCAAACTAATCTGAAATGAAAATCAGTCACGTTATATCGCTCTTGGAGCTGACTTATTTATTACAGATAGAACAACTCATCATCATATCTTTTTTTGAGGAGCATTGTCCTCTTAATATTCTGATGCGTTGGATATGACTAAAGTGAGTTAATTTTCATACAATAGAGATAGATGGAAAAGTTTCAAAAATTTTAACCTTTCTTATGAAACAGATATTGCGTAAGGCAAGACGCGACACGCTTTCCTTTGTTTATTAGATGGTGCGCACCCTCCACGATGATTTTATGTTGACTCATGTTACCACACAAAAGAGCTTATCGCTCAAACCCATCTGTAAAGTTCGCCTTAGAGTCTTTTGTGTTACTAGCGTAGATCATTGATGAATCCAGGTTAGTTTAGAAGTCACATTGGTTTTTCACATTACAAATTACAATGTATCTTGATGGCTCTCGGAAGAAAATGGGAAAGAAATTTATCAATCATGAACTCCCGGCATTATATGATTGTATCTTAATTCTGCTCGTGATAGCGAAAAAGGAAAAAAAAATGACAGTTTGTCACCTTATCAGTGACTAGTAAACCCATTATCTTTCAGCGTTTAAGTGTACACGTTTTTAGTCTCTCATGAACTTTAAACAAATTTAAAGCTAATGCATGTAAAAAAATATAGATTCTCAAGTAAACATAAATTAATTTTTATAAAAAATAAAACTACATTATTTTCCAAAGGAATGAAAAAATTCTTCAAAATGTGCTACGCACTCAAAGCAATGTTCACATAATAGGTACGTCTAAAGTATATGTATGCATATGTGGAGGCAAATTGATAAGTACTGATTACCAACAATAAATGATGAAGGTATACATACTCCTGTACAATATGATTTACTAATCAGTCGTTCTAAAAGTTTCAGACTTCATCACTACATGATTGATTTGATTTCTAAGGGTCTCACAAAACCTGCAGGTAACGTTAGTGTAAATACAAAGCTAAAAATCGTTTTATAATGTTTGCTATAATGACTTAACGAATACTAGATTCGATCATTCGTATTTGGCTCATCACACCATAATGATGGTATCGCATGCAGAAACAAGAAACATGTACAGTAACAATTCACTCGTAGCAGAGCAGAGTGTAAGATCTATTGATTGATGAACTTTTTGCACCATAAGAACAATTGTAAGTGTTATGCAGAGAGCACGAAAGTAAAATTTCAAGTTGAAAAGAAAAGTCATGTTTAGAAATTTATCTCACCTACAAATTTAATACTTCCGTACCCCACAGTTTTCGTGGGGGAGCCTTTTTTGTATTGATGTTGTTTTACGCGTTAACGCACTTTTCAGTGTAAAAAGTTGCAAATGGTTGGAATCTAATTATTTGATCACTTTGCTTATTTACTCGAATATCGTCATTCCCCTCAACAATATTTCTTTTTAAAAAAATAGGAAACTACAACGAAACAAGGTACAAAGTACTTACAAAGTAGTAGAGAACACGATGTTAGAAGATTGGTCTACACTTGGCTGCGTTACACAATTCCTAAATACCCTTTTAGTCTTATTAAACGACACGAACGATGTTTAAGCTATTTGTTGCGTTGCGCACTGCACGAAATCGACGTTATTGTTATCGTAAATGCTTCACATTTTACAGTTTTCTTTGACTTTTATGCCTTGGTTTCAACATGGCAATATTGATCCAATGGTATTTGCTCAGATTCAGTCTGATAAAAAAAGACAATCAACAATGCCCCGTCTTCAAATATTGTATTGTGTTATTTACATTATTTCAATGCTGACCCCATTCTTATATTAGTACTTAGGTATATATAGGTTTTACATTGGGTAGTTTTTTTCTATTGGGTTCAAAATCCCAATCAGCTCATTTGATTTGGTATGGCCAGGATGCGCATTTACTTTATTTTTAGGGTGCAAATATACTCACTTAGCAAAGTAACTTTTCAATCAAGCCACGGATTCAAACTTGAATGGTCAAATGATGGTCATGATATTTACCTATCATGAATCATGATAATCAATTCAACGGTCATCATTTGTACAAAGATTCATACAAGTTTTGTATCTGACGTTGGACGTGCGTCGTGTTCAACATCCTTCACAATACAAAGCTTTGAAACGTTTTAAATGGGAAGATGCTGAGTTTTTTTGTTTAAATGTTCTATTTTTGATGTGTGTAATGACCATGAGTCTAATTTTCGATTTCATTCTTCCAAATTGGGTGGATCAGCACAAGCGTGCTCTTGATGGTCACCTTATGAAGTCTACGTGCTCGTGATGCGTGCGCCTGAGAACATATAAGTCTTAAACTGAACAAGTAGTGCTGCTAGCCATCAGGTTTCAAAGATTAGTGACAACACAGATCAGCTTATTACACGGTAAATGGATTCTAGCTAACAAAACTTGGATTTCAAGAGCACACATCAATTTGTGCAACTGATATGATATCAGCTAAAATAGATGCTAAGTGTATGAAAAACGCAACCAGAGCAATGAATGACCGACAGGCATTTTTTGAAATTTGCAAGAAAATGTGAAGCAATCGCGCATGTAGGTAGGCCGTTTAAGTCATTTAATAATTTTTGAAGGAGGAACACGTGTAATCTGGCTCAAGTACACACAAGCCTTCTGGGCTGTGGTTCTCAAAGGCTCAAAGTAGAACTATGCAATGATCCAATCAAATCAAAATCATTTCAGTCCCCTGAATTATTAGGAGAGATAATGAAATACCAATGATTAGAATTAATTCGAGTTTTTTTGGGCTCGGCATCCTAAATTATTTAGTAGTTTAGTGTTCAATAACAAAACTATGGGCCCAAAGGTTAATCATTTGTGGTCATTGCCCATTAAATATGGAATGCCAAATGAATCCAAAGCAACAAATTCTTTCCCACGAGGAAGATTTTGTAACAAACAAATGTAATATATGCGTAAACAATACAAAGCCACGCCACACGTCGGCGATTCTACATCCATGAAAATTGATAATCGAATTAGTTTGAGGAAAATTGTTGCAGTATGCTATACAACACTTAATTCGATTTGGGCCATGTAGAGATAGGCAGAGCCCAATTGACCTCATAACATTTGGGCAGAGTAAACGAAATCAACAGTAAATATTTTATATGGTCTTTATCAGACCAGACCCCATATGATCACTTACGATTTCGCATGATCATTATCACCTCGCGTTGCATGCCTGTACCACATAAAACTGGGCAGTGAAATGAAAACCATGAAAACGTCGAACATTTAATGCACTCTAGGGTTACAAAGGAGGACACAGCTTTTACACTCGTCTTTGAGGCTAAGACGATGACGCTACTTTGTTTGTCATTCAACCATGCTTGGCAATGAAATGAAAAGCTGTATAGTTTCTATTCTTCGTCATCCGAGCATCTTATGAAAGCATGAGGCTGTAAAATTGCTTAACAAAGAAGTGAAGCGTATGAATATTTTAAGGAAATGGAATAGTAAAATTCATAAGTTGTCGATTGGTAAATGAATATTATTTTAAATGAGGTGTAAGACGCATAAAAAGCTTTTGCGCCTAAATATTCTCAACAGGACGTGCCCCGTCGTTCGATGATTAGCCTTTCAATCACTCACTGACAAGTCTGCAAGATACACTCCCGTCTTGGGGGATACTGTGGAAGACATTATGCTAGAGACGTTATGAGTTCATTAACTTTTCTATGTTGCTTACAATCATCAACATCAATACGATTGACTTGTTTTCCCATGAAGAAGTTCTAGACTAAATGTGTTATCGGCCAAAGATTGAAGCAACTGCTAACCACACTTAAAAGTATGAAGTGGGGTCAGTCAATACGTAGATAACTCGAGACTTAAAGATTCTAAATTACTTATTTTAACTGGTTGTTGATGATGCTGATGTCTCTTTGTGATTCTTCCAACATGGACAACAGCTAATGAGAGCATTTATCACTGTGTATGTTATTGATTTAAGGTAGTTCATAAAAAAAATTAAGAAGGCATGCCCTCAAAAACTTATAATATATTTTATGAATTTTCAGCTTACCAGTAAAAATATGTTGCCACGAGAGTTCCTAGAACCGCTTCGGATTCGTCGCTGAGTTATTTATCGTGTGTTAACAAGTCACGTCCTTCCGACCCACAACTATATGTTGGTCCTAAGGGTTAAGAGGGTGGACAGGATATCACCTCAAGTTTATAAAACTGACCATTTTTGTTTCAATACACACGCTTAACTTGCACCACACAACACAAAGGAAAATAAACAAGCACTCAACAAAAAATGAAATCTTTGTTCTGTAAAATTTCTACATTCCAATCCAATCAACAGTTTAAAAAATGTTGTTTAAAAAGTGTTGCTAGCATCAGCCACAAAAATAAAACTGTTTTTTATCCGCTGTCAGCTGGACACTCAAAGCAAAGGGCAAATTCCTTCTTACAATCAGTGTAAATACAACGTAGTTAGAAAGAGAGCACACTAGACAAAGCAGGGAACGCGATAGACTTTTTTATAACGAAAAATACTGTGTGTAGAGCAACCAGCAGCAGTGTAGGCTCAACAGATTCAGATGACTGCCTGTCTAACTTGGCATCTGTAAATGTGTTGATACAATCCCACTATTCCAGCAGCCGGCTTTTGGCTAAGATCATGCAAGCTTCCTTTCTGTTTAGCGTAAACACGACAAAAACTTTGATAATATGTAAATTGTTGCTCTGTTTAATACTGACTGTGTGCCTGGGTATGTGATTGATTATGTATTGACTTCCATTTTCTACGAGATGCTAAATCACTCACTATTTAAGATATGTCAATGAGTAAGAGCAGTGGATGGTTTTTCTCAAAGGTTAGGCCTTGAACCCTGTTTTTTTACTCCTTTAGTGCACACGACTGGAAGATCTGTATATCTAGTAACGGAGCTCCTAAGACTTTCTGGTAAAAGACGATAATATATTAGTCTAGTAATGAATAACTTTTTAGTAGGACAGCAGAAATAGAAGAAATATAGCAATTCACTTTTGCTATCGAAAAACACTGTCAAATAAGAAAAGTAAACCATACAGAGAGAAAGAGAGACGCGAAGAGGACAGTGTGCAAAATATTTCTGCAAAATGAATCCAACCTGTTGTTCGCTATAGTGATGTAGTATCAGTTGGCTTCTTGTTGCCAAGCTTGCTTTTTCGTTTGTTAGTTACTCCTCATATGCCAGCAAAAGTGGTTTGGTTTTGAATTCAATCACTCATTGAACCCTCAGTTGTACGCTAAAATCTTAACGCTGACTGCCTCACTCTTTGCAACTAACTCTCAAGAAAAAAATCACGATTCCCCATTAATACGATGATATGATTTGGAACAATATATGTATATTAGTATTCTCTAATATATTGGTGTATTGCCTACCTTCAACAACATCATCATCTTGAAACCTTCTTGTTGCATGTGTACAACACTGCACATAAATGTAACTTACTTGATACGTCAGTAGTTAGTAGTGAAGCCGCTTTTCAATATGACAACAAAAATTTAACAGACTTACTGCTCTTTTTTTTCTTCCCTCAGCTTCACTCTCACATGAAATCAAGTGTCATAGGGGAAACGGCCTGCATAGGTATACGAACCAAGCATCGTCATCAGAAGAAACCTTTGGTGTTGGGTAGTATCATCATTGTGATACAACTATAGCACATAATGATCGCTGTCTATATTATGTACATTGTATTGCATTGTATTGTTCTTTATACATAATTCTTCATAAACTTTCCGACGGTCGTCTACAGCTCAAGCTTTAAAATATAAACGCCATGTGAACCATCTGCAAACCTCTCCTCAATCAGTGGCCAAGACCAATGAAATGTTCTTTGGGCACTTTTCTGATATAACGATGATATTGTGCCCCTTATAACACTTATTATTTATTAGTTGTTGGCATTATAATTGCATGTATCAGTTCAACAAGATTGGAGATGAATGCAGTTTACCATTTAGGTACGTTAAGTACATGACTGAGCTAGGGAACTTTATAGATGCTGATGATAGTGACTTTGGCTCTGAAACACTAAATTGTGGTGATAAATCATATTGTACGATTTGCACTACGTAAACTTCAAAGATCTAAGCCGTAATTAGAATAAGGTTTCATTTATTGGTGGGAATACCAATTGGTTGTTGATAAGATGAGTAGGTATCATATATATTTAATTTTGCATGTTGTTTGCATTATCGAAATTCATACATACTTTATTTTTAGGTATGTCATCAGCAAACATAATCATATGTATTTATGTTTGAGAAAAGGTTAGTAATGACGACCCTTCTGAAGCAGCAGCTCCTTCTAAGGATGAAGGACATGTTTTTTTTTGCTTAGGATTAACTACTGAAAAAATTGTCCTGTCTTTAAAAATTTGTTCAACATTGAAAACAAAAATTAAATATGATTGGGATGAGACTACTCTACAAAGTGGATGAAAAAGACAGTGAAGGACGCTAAAAGTGTTACAATATTTTTCAATTCCTGATGTTGAGCCAATATGCAAACTTTTCTCTTTTATTTGGTTATAGGAAGGAGCACCTTCATTTACGAGATCATCATTATCATGAGGAAGATGATGCGATGATTGAAGATGTGCATATAGAACAACGAAAAGCTAATGTCTACACTGATCTAAAAGACATTGCCATGACTGTTAGTAAAATGCTGAATGAATATACAATAAAACTCGGTTTTGCATACGGAATGTTCAAAACAGATCTTGACTAGGCAGGTGAGGTACTTAGGGACAGCTAGGGAATCTTGTTTCACCGGTTTCCACACTGTGTCATTAGGCCAAACTCTGAGTATGTGTGACATTTAAACCTTGACTGAGGAGTAGAATGAAGACGATGATGAAAAATGGTGGAACATGTATCTGCATCTGTACCTGTGCAGATGCACAAGCGTGCAGGTACGTTTACGCTATTTGGTTAGTATAGGCTATTACACGGAAGACGAGTTGGGGAAGAGATGAAACGATGAAAAATGAAATTTGATTCACACACACTATCATTCACACAAATGTAAGAAATATCCTGTCGTAAATGATGACGGTAATTGCAGTGCATAGGAGCATTGTAGCAGTTGTTGTAATACTGGCAAAACTAAATGGTTCACTGAAAGTAGAAATCAGTGAAAAAATTATATGGTTACCAGTTCGAGGATGAGCCATCATGATTTCGAGGAGCAGCATAGCAGACCAGACTCAAATGAAACTGAATAGAGACATTGTTCTGGTTTTTCTCTTTCAATGCGATTTTGGCTCAAGCAGCCCGTTTGGGGTTTCCGCAGGTTTTCATTTCAATGCAAAACTCGTCGTTGCCAGTTTTTTTAGCTTTGTTAAATTCAAATGCAACTTGCATTTCATCCGGTGTTCAATAAACAGAAGACGAGTTGAAAAGGAATTACTTTTGCTCTCTGAATCCGTTCCCTAGATGAACACACGTAGGTACTAGCTATATACGTGACAAACATGTGTAGTTACATGACGGATGTCGACAAAAAATGACCGATAATGAATTGGATGAATTAATTATTGGATTCATATCTACCACAAGAAAAGGTTGTTAAAGTCAAAGTCACAATATTCGACTTTTTTAAATGGTTGATCTACTAAATTAGTAGTTTAAAATGTGTGAAAATTTTGATTGTAAGAGCAATTCCGGGTATGACACATATGGGAAGCAAAAACGTTTGTCTTTCTCATTCATTTGATGGTATACTGTTATTTCATTCATTCTATTGGGGCAATCAGCGATGCACACCAGCCCTTGCTCATTTTTCGTCTAGAATAGGCAGTAAAACGGAACACGATGATTTCGACATAGATGTGAGATGTGAACAATAAAGAAATGATACAACATATCAAATAAACAACTAATTGGTTTGTTGACATGCCAAACCTGAAATCAAAAGTGTCAAATTATTTGGTTTCATCATTCCCCAATTTTGTAAATTAAACTAGAGCACCTAATTGACTTTTCACAAAAACTGCTCAAATTGTCAGGTGTGTATGTTGGTTAATGGTAATCTAAATTTCATATTAATTAGGAAAATTTTAAGGTTGACTGCCAAGGAAATGAATGTCCAACCTCCAACCCCAAAAAAATTCTCTCACATTTTATTGTTTGCAGCATAACACCCAAATAACCATCTCAAAATCATGTAGACACCTGTTTGTGGACGAAATATGACAACAAAAAAATGAGCATATTTCAAACCATGCAGTAGTAGACTAAGTGATTACCTTCAGTTTCAAACTAAGCACAACTTTTTTTCCTTTCAACTGGAGTTGCAAGTTGTTTTCCGTATCAGGTTTTCGAATTTATAGACAAGTTGTCATTACGTTTTAGTGGCAGGTTCCTTTGGTAATAGTGGATTTTGTATTTTTCTTAAATTCAAGTTCACTTTGCATCTGGTTTTACGAAACCGCTATTAAACAGCTCTACTCATGTACACATTTTTTCAATAAACTGTTATTGATTGATAAATGCGTGTTAGCTGCAGTCAAAACACGGTTTTATACATACCTCCATAAGTACATACATATACTACCGTGTTACATGATAAAATGATAATGAAAGGAATAATTTTCATTTCATGATTCCACTCGTTTCTGCAACATGAAATGCATTGGTATTTAGGTCCCTTGTTGAAATAAATGAAACGTCACTATAGCTCTCAATTTAAAAAATATCAATACGCAGTGGTTTAGACGTATTGATCTCTTGCTCACGCTCACTATTGACAAGTTGGTTAATGTGGGATATTGGTGAAGTGAATTCTCATTGCTACATTGTTACTAATCCTCCAAACCAATGTCGTGGGTCTCCTATAGTAAGTTATTGGTGTGCTGACGTTTTAAATATTATTGGTACTTTACCCACATTTGCTATGTACCTACGTATGCATGGTTAAAGTTTGTAAACTGAAAACCATTGTTACAGCCCCAAATTAGTATTATTTGTGCTATAATACGAGTTACAAGTTAGCAATTGGCAGATTCTACTTGAAGTAATAGTACCGTTAGTAGGGGGGATTTGCAACATTTACATGGAACATATATAAGGAATATATATGGAACATGTATTTTTATGCCGGATATTCAAATGCTTCCTTTTACTAGTTTGTTCAATCTGGGTGTTAATGAATAATCAATTTACAAAAATTTGCTTGGTTTAGGGAACTATGATCAACGTTTTTTTTATTATGGTTTAAATTTGAAATGACATGAAATGCAGTAAAAATTGATAACAAATGATATGCTGGTGCTGGAGTTGCTAGTTAAATTATAATAAAACATTTTGGTACAAATTCGTTTATTCAAGCTTTACAGGCTGGTATTAACCTTTTTAAAAAATCGAATAACACGCTGAACATCTAACTATTGAATTTCAACACAAAAACAGTATCGGATAAAATTCGGTTACATTACATCATTATTTTTTTAATATGCCGGAGTACACAAAGTCACATTAGAATGAATCAACTTTCAACAACTTGGTACTTAAAAGCACTATGCCTTGCGGCCTTAAACTAATTTGCGTACGAGTTATATTATTATGTAGTGGACTTATAAAACTAGTTCAAGCTGTGCGGTGACTCATTGTTCAATATTCTTCCAGAACTAAAAACATATTATGCACATGACTTGGCATTCTTTCTAAACTGAATTTACAGTTTCATTCAAGGAGAATACCACCACATTTACATAAGTACATCATATAAATTGTATCTCTCTTTAAAGAGAATGCTATTATGAATTACAGCATTAAATAAATTGTTAATATCATTTAGCCTAAATCATGACCGCGACGTACATATTATTACAATGTGTAAGCATGTGCTGAATATTAGGCCACTTGACAGACCGATGTTAATATTTTTTGGTTTTTCGAGACATATCATGTTCAACCAACAAATAAAACAATTCGGTGTTAGTTATGTATGTATGCAGTAGTAGTAGTACCTTTCCGAAATCTAATTACTAGTGTCGTTGATTATTACAATTATTGCCATCTGGTTCCTCACCATTTTTTATTTGTTTTTTTATTACAAAATGTATTCCTACTTATAAGAATATCACAAATCTGTGTATATCTCCTTGTAAAACAGTCATTTAATTCATGAAATTTCTCGCTTTTATCTAGCAGTATTACATAATACAAACTTTTTATTGGAGTACTTTAAAAATTCACCTATCCCATACCTACCTACACGCAACGTCAATGTATCACAGCAGCAAATAAACCGCTGCATTTAATTATCTCGTAACGTCAAGTACAACCTAATATTATGTTTATGTACATGCGACCGGGGCAAAAATTGTGGCTAGTAGTGGCTAGTCAGTATTTCTCTCTGAACACAACCTCCAACGCGATTTCTTTCCCAGTGTACTACTATCTATTCAAAATTATCACCTAATAAAAACCACATCACATATTTTCAATCTGTTTCCAACTCAACCCGTTGAAAAAATTGCACTCAGATCGTTTAACTAGAATACGAAACCATCAAATAAATACAACATAATGTGTAATATACAAAATTTCTGCATACATATGCACAAATATTAACGCTGACAAATTATTGTGCAACAAACACTCCTGGGGCGTCTTTTGCAAACTTGTTCGGATGTTTAAAATCAAATTTCCCTACGCCGCTTAATACTATTCACTAAAACTTTCGCTGAGGGCTTCCCAACTCTCCCAAAATTCTGAGAGACTGAACAACTTAGGTTGTCTACAAGACCAATAGTCCCTCATTTGTCAAACAAAAACAAGAACGTGATGAGCAAGCGTCACTTAAAAACTGATACTGAATAACGGAGCTTCCAAAGCCGCCTTAATAATAAATAATAATAGGCACCATTGTAGTTGATAATGAGAATTCAAAGTATGTAGTGGTCAAGAGCATAGTCAATTCAGATCCTTCCTTAGGTGCACTTGACAGTATCATTCTAATTGTTGAAACTGTGTTCTAGAGGAAGCCAGCATCAGTCGTGGAACAGCGTTTACATATGTATTGCTACTTACTGAGTTTGGTATATGTTACATTTAGGTTTTGACTATCAGTACCACTGGAATACTCGCACCAGGTAATGATGATTATATACGATATATATATCAGACTCATCAGTATATATTAAACAAGTTGTTATTACACATAGTTCTCTCTCACCGTCTTCAGTACAGGTTCTATACACCTACTGAAAAGTCAAAGTCAACCTGACGCACAATCAACGTAGGAAGTTATTTTTATAATTAATAAGAACTTTAATTTCACTTATTTTCGACAAATATGTAGGTTAAATTTTAAAACAAATGTTAAGATGCCGTTAGCCCCGAGTTTGACTTACGACGAAGAGACGAAAAAAACTTTGACTTTTTATGCGATTTCAACCTCAAGCTTAAAGTTTTCGAAGCAGCGGCATCTTCACCCTCAGTGTAAGGAGGCAGCAAGTTTTTTTCAGTTATAAGGTTATTCTTGGTTGCTGCCATTGTCCCACTTCCGTTCAAAAATGGCTTGGTTTCACTTTGACAGCTGTCCTTTGAAGATTTTTTTGTCTTTTTTAAAGTCAGTCCATCGGATGGGAGGCGCATTAACTTTGAGATCGATTTAAAAAATGATGATTTCCCAGGTTGTGTACAAGAGTCCTCCACAGTGAGAGATTTTTCCGGTGTTTTATTATTCAGCAGTAAAATATTGGGCTCAGAAGTTTGCGTTGTTAGGTCGGAAGTAGTCTTAGTAGAAGATTGTGAGGTTTCCCAGTGAGTACTTGTGTTTGTGTTCGATAGCTGAACGCTAGTATTAAATGGGACCTTTATCAGATCTGGTTCTTCTTCAGCGAGCTTCGCCCCTTCAGGTTCCTGTGAAAAACAATCAGAGTAAAACATGGAACACGGTGTCATTAGCAGCAATTCTTGAGACAATAAGCGTAACATCATGAGTTATCATTGGTGTGATTTATTGTTTTAAAAGAAAACAACAGTTAAGAGGTATGTGTAATCAAAGTGGCTTACAACTATCAATGATCACAACAATGGAAGTTGGCATAGCGGAGAATTGGAACATTGTTGCTGAAATTTACAGTATGGAGGCTGTTTGTCGCACTAACGCTTGTCTTTGTTGAGTGTTATACTAAAAAGAGATTAAAAAGGGAACGGTCGTTGTCCCACTTGTAGTTTCAATAATATTCACGTTTTCCAAGATATTTACAGTTTTGTGATAGCCCATAGCCGGAAACGGGTTTAGAATAAGACAGTTAGCTGAGATGTCAGAGAAAGCAAACGACTGGAGCTAAAAAGCCCAAGAAATATGTTGAATATGAAACAATTAGAAGAAGAAATAAATGTCCCACTGCATTGTTCGAAAGCATAAAAATATAGTAGCAGCAATTTGACCAACTTCCACTGCATTGGAGAAAGAATGAGTAAAAAAATTGTCCAAATATATTTATTTATTTCGGTAGTTCCAGTGATAAACGTATAGGTACATGCAAATTGTCGAGTGAAGCAAGTAAACACATTACACTACTACTTTTATTGATGTGCATAAATACATGCTTAAACAAGAAATGAAAATGTTGAGAAATTCCAATCCAAACACATTTTAAAAGATTAGATAATGCGAGTTATACAGCCAAGAGTTTATTCGACACGGAAAATATTTACAAAGTGTGCAGAGCATGCAAATCGTGCAAATAGGTACTAAGGTTGTTAGGTGTACAACGTTTTTCATGCATGTGTTAATCTAAATGCGATTTAGCGATGAAATTCTGGTTTATTGAAGTCAAATAGTGTTCAGTACAAGTGTTCATTAGCAGATAGTATAAAATAAGCGAAATTGTGATGTCAAGAAAACATTGAAAACTGGAATGTAAATTTATAATGTATATATACATATGCGCATTACAGTGTCAACTGTAAGACTCTTCGCCGTATATGATGTAATATTTAGAGTCTCAAATTCAAAACGTAGAGCATGGGGAAAATGATTTCAATTGAAATGGAAAGTAGCAAAATTTGAGAAATACTAAACAGCAGTAGGTTATAATACCTACTAGCAAGTCATACTATTATGTACGTACATAGTAAATATGTTTGTGTACAATATGGGGCTAAGTGTACGAAATGGGGCGAAGTGAACTATTATCGTGAGGAAAGGTCTGGTTGTTAGTAAAAGCAACTTAACTAATGTAGATGTAAATTGCATTAAAAGCCAAGTAAATACAATGCAATTGTATTTGTTTGTCAGTGTTTTTATTACTGTCATTTAAGAGAAAGAAAACTGTCTGCTCTAAGCTTCTGGCAAGTAGTAACGAATTTTAGCCAATATGAAGCAGCCAACTATATACATTTATATATATATATACAGATGTTTTTGTAGGTTTTTATAGTTTTTGAGCTGATACGACAAATGCTGCGACTTGTAATCGTTTAGTTTGTCCGTCGACAATCCAAAGAGTAATAGCTCGCAAACAAGAAGCACTAAAAGAAGCTAATTTACAAAATTATACGCATGCCATGCAAATACGCAGGTGCCATATATACAGAAATGAAAAGATTATACGGAGAGTAAGGTAGTAAGTACAGTAAGTAAGAAAGAAATTAAAAATTTTGAAAATTAGGATACATGTCATATTTGTTATAAGTAATATTGTGAAAGTAATAATCGTCAAGGGTGCACAATTTTGAGAGCCCTACCTCTTCACTTGACTTAGAACTTTCCAGCCTACTCGCTGACATGGGCTTTCTATTCCGTGCTTCCTCAAATTCCATTGGTTCATACTGAGGTCCACCTTGTCTCCCTTGATAAGACCTCATTTGTCCAGTCCTTTACAATATAAATGAGGTATTATTACTTTAATTGATTCCATTTGTTTCATAAATTAACCCGTTTGCTTTTAAAAGTATGACAACAAATCAATTCATTCAACTTCAAATGTTAAATAAGACTTGCAAATAAATTGGGGTATCAGTAACTGTATAATACTACAGTACGGCTTTTACAGGTGGTGGTCATTTAACTGATAAAACTGTTAATTAACATCAAGCAAGAAAAAATAAACAACATGGATCTCTCCATGAGAAAATGATACACAAAGGCGATTGGACCACCACTTTCGGGGAAAAGATCATAAAAATCCAAAAACTTTGATTGCGGTAGCCTGTCGCAAAAAAGGGTGGCTATCTAGAAAAAAGATATGTGTATTTGGTAGACATCAACAATAGTATAAAGTTTTATTTTGTAAAGGGCTAGTAGTAAACGGAACACGGAACTTGGAATTGGTAAATTTGTTAGGTACGCATTATAAAGTACTGCATTAATTATTAAAGCTGTGAGTCTCTTTATTACAGATCGAGAGCTGGGTTCAGAAGTACCATAGCTAATTGTTGCAGGTTAATGGTATGGAAATGGAAAAGTGGAATTGCAACAACCATGTGCAATCGAAGGGTTTGGCATTATTATATGTACGTTAGAAGATGTGGACAATTCACATCGGTTTTAGGAACGATAATTATATGTTATATGGTGTTATAGTAAAAGAATACTGCTAGTTTTCATGCGACAACATTCGAATGCGTTTCTCCATGCTACCGTGTTGAAAACTGACACTCGCACATTTTCTCAAGGGGTAATTAACCGCAGCTCTGGTTGACTCTAACCTGCGGTCAGCAGCGGCGCGAAACGTAACACGACGATCCTTTGCTGACATCATTTCAGAGGCGTCTCCCACGATGTCATCTTCTCCATTGGAAGAATCTTTGCTGGAAGACTCTCTGATCAAGCCACGTTCGCGGAGGCTCAGCATACTCTGAACCGACTTGGAACGAGCTATTGGGATATGCACATTTGTAATAGGACCGGAAACTGTTATAAAAAATCAAGCATTCGTATTTAAATTTTAAATCAGAAAATAAAATTATTAGTTATAAACGAATACAGATAATAAACAATAGTCAAACTAAAAAAATCAGACAATTTCAATGCTCAACTTGCAATAACTCGGGACCTTGGGACACACTGTTTATAAATCTAAATACACACACAACTGTCCTAGTTCCATGTAGGAATACAGTTTAACAAAGTAAAACTTCTAATGGTTTTTTTATGAAACAGGAGGGAATGGGGTAAACTACTACTCATTAGAAAAATGTTCAGTTTAAAGCTAATCACGCATAAAGCGATATGAAGCAGTAAACATATAGAAAGATAGATAGATAGAAGGAAGAAATGAAAAACTAGACAAAAAATCATGTTGATTTTCATTTCTCAAACGTATTTAGCCCTTTGTACCCAATTCACAGATAAGCCATGCAATAGAATATTACAAGTCCGAAATTACTTTAACATGCAAAACCCGAAATGAACTCAGGTCATCAGACATCAACCAAAAATCAAAACCTAAATTCTAAAAGTAAGAAATCTGGAGCTTCAAGACATAATCATCGTCATCCATGCAAAAGAAGTGATGAGATTACCTGAAGCTTCATTACAATCGGTCAACTCTGCTGTGTTTTGACATGACTGGCTTTGAGAAATATTTGGTGCTCTCTCCCTCCTCGAAATATCGGGGGATTGAGATGGTCGGCACGAATCGCCACCATAGTTCGTCAGAGATGAGTAGTCTGAGGATGATGTTTGTTGCTGATAAGCACGTGTGATGTTCGCATTTACTGTTGGTTGCGGGTTTTGCCCAGGAAACATCATGAATGCAGAAGTGCTCACTAATTTATGCACTTTTAAAGACAAAGAATTACGTCCCCACAAAATAGATAGAGATCAAGGAGGTTAACTAAGCTATGGTACTACTGTATTAGTATGTGGCGGTTAGTTGCAATGTTCCTGAGAGTGTTAGTAGTTGAGGCCCATGTGGGCCTACCCACGGTTTGCTAGAGGTTTTACGTATCTAACACACATACATATACATAGTATGTACTCTGGGTTGTGTTGAGAAATTTGGGGCAACATGAGTCTTGTATGCTCCAGCACGCTTACTACACTCAACTGAAAAGTATTCTAATGTAACTTAAATGTGATGACAACTAAATGATTAACATTTTATTCTATCAAATGCGTAGTATTCCGCTGACCTAAAAGCATGTTAGTTACCACTCCTCACACCAAACCGTTATGGTTAAAATTGTAATCCCGGAGGAGGACGTGCTTACATGCGTAACAGTAACAAATAGCACTAGACTAGATCCCACAAATCATTGACTCCAACCTATTAGTTTCACATAAACAACACTTGGAATTCGAATAGTAATAGTCCTCTATTGACTGCTTTTGTATGTTTTTCAAATCAATATACCAAACGAAAGGCCATTAAGAATGACAGAATTTATTGTTATTATCGAGCTTACAACCGAACAACTATGGGTTAGCTGACTTATTTAGGCTAACACCCTAAATATACTTAAAGTTAGGTATTTTGAGAAAACGAAAAATCAGGACAGACGCACAAATAAGAAAGTTTGAGAGAATTTAGAGTATTTGAACAACTTAAAATGTCGATTCAGTCACTGGTATTTGTAGTTTTTCACTAGGTTTGAGCTTACTGTAGTTTTAGAATTAATGAATATTCATTTTTTGAGAATTGGATTGATAATTGTGCTAAACTTATTAATTTAGGTTGGGACTATATTGATTATAAAGAATTATTACTTGAAACATTTACATGACAACTGGTATTACGATCAGTACAAGTGTTTAACACGTAAGCATAGCTGAAACAAAAAAATAACAAGCGTTAAACTTAAGGAGTCATGTACCGCAACAAAGGAAAATTAGGTGTTCTTTTTTCAGGTCACGCGGCTAATTGCGTGGAATCCAAATGAGCAACCTCAAGTTGGTCGTGGGACTATCAGAATCCCTCGATTTGACGCGCTATAAAAACGTAAAAGAACAGAAAGCCTCGTACAGAATTTATTAAAATTGTAAAAGCAAATCAAGCAAAGTGTTGAACCAAATAAATTTAAATGGCACTCAAAAACAGACACAGCAATCAACAACTCGCATTGTATGTAAAGTAACAAGCAAGTTCCACCATGGCAATCACAAGAAACGTGTAGGGATAAGATAAATAGGACCGTAGTCAGAGACAAGTGGGGGAGGTACAGGGTTTTTACTTAGTGAAAAACAGAACACGAGAAGAGGGTTAAAATATTCGTTAGCATTAAATACCCTGAAAAATTTAACAAAACATTTTTTAGGATATGCAACACAGCACCAAAGTGACCTGCTACAGCTATTCATGCTAAAATGTTTCCTCCCGCTAAATTTTTGCAATTGCTTACATTTGTCTCGGCTAATTGATATCTACGCAGTATATAAATGGTATGCCTGCCACTGACACTTAATGACAATAGTTTTGCAATTGACCTTATTTTTTACATAGAAAACTACGAATTTGGTTATCAAAATACTCACTAAAAATCACTGTAAATGTATGGATTTAAAGCTGTGAGTCCTTGTTAACCTACAACGAAACAATGGGTCACTGCTGACCCAAGCCTCAAAATTTGATGGTTTACCTGCAGATGGACAGTAAATGGAGCTAGCATCATCGTCTATATCATCTTGACTGTTGCTCATTATTGATCCAGTTCCTGTGAAACATCAAATGTTGCATACATTTATTTTCAGCATGGAAAAGTTGCACAAGAGTAATACAATACAATACAACTGGAGTAATTTCCGCTTACCTAAGTACGGATGCGACCGTCCCCTATTTTGAAGGAGAATTTCCAAACTTTGGATGCCAGGATTGTTGACAATGGGTGACTTAACCAACATTTCAATTTGTTTCCAACGATGCATTCGCTCTTGAAGCTCTTGAGTGACTTCAGTTAAAGCGCCCCTAAGTATATGTCAAATAGCCCCAAAATTATTTACAGTTCCAAGCATTTCATTATAGCTAATATTAGGGGATAATAGTACCTTGCTTCCAAAATTGCTTTATCAACGTCATCAATAGACCGAGCATGAGTCGCTACAAAGGCTCCCATCAAACTGGATCTCTTTTTCTTCAGCTTATCACACTATATTGTAATAAAAGGATAGTATGGGGTAATTCGAGAATGACTAATCATCTACAGAGCTAAGTCTTTACAATGACAGCTTTTCCGACTTACCGCTTCTTTGGCTTGTTTCAGTTGCTTTTCAGCAGCTTGTCTCTTTTTGCTATGTGTTTTTGACTCCAATTCATAAGTATATTGAAGCCAGTGGGTCAATGCAGGAGGTGGTACCCAGCACTTATCTTGAAGTTCAACTTCGGCCCGCTGGAGCTCATTGCGAAGAACCTGAATCACATTGACAACCATATATGTTTTAAAAATTTTGAAGATAAGCACTGCCTTTAAAAGCAATTCCCTGGCAAAAATACAATATTACAAGAATTTCAGTTTCCAGTTCTTCACAACAACTTGGTGGAATAATACTCTCACTATCCGCTACCACCAAGTCTGCCGCACGCAGACTCCGCACACTTGCAGCTTTGTGCATATAAAACGGAAGCTTACAACTACTACCATACATGACAATACTTTTGCACAGACTAAATCCTGTCATTGTGGTACTATCAATTTTATAGGTAACATTCAATGACAAAGTTAAAAATGAGAGACGTATTTTGTCACGCAGTTTTGCCTACTTTACTTATTCTAACTTTGAGTTATTAAAATTCAGAGCGGTTTCCCTGCGAACTGAGACAATGAAATTGTATTAAACCAAGAAAGCTTGCTCCGAATAATCGGCTTTGAAATTATAGACGGACATGTTTGAAAATGAACCAAACATGGGGCATGCTTATACAAGCATGTAGTAACCATATACATACAGTCAGTACACTTACAACAACTTCATCTCTAAGTTTATGCAGCTCATCTTCGTCATCAGCTGAAACTCGGTGAGAGACGGCTTGTTTATCGCGTTCCTGATCAACCTTCGCCAACTCCATTTCTTTCTGTAATACCAAACAATGAAATTTGCAATCGTGTGGATAATCTTGAATAATGACAGAGATTAGGTACGCATCGGAACAAGAATAAATAACATTTAGTCTAACTTTTACCTGCAAATCTTTTAGGGTTTCTTCAGCCTTAATAAGAGCCTCCATGTCCTTAGACATTCGGCTAAGATCGCGCTGTGAAGACTTGTAGCGACAATATACCAAATAACATACGGTGACAGCAACTACCAACAGGGTAGTGAGGACTGCGTCCTTTGTGTGATTTGTATTATCTGGATTAAACATAGGAAACCAACTTATTTCACAAAATTCAAGGGTGATACTCCCGACTCCACCACCATTTTAGCCACAGTGCACATACCTTTTGGAGGTCCAAACAGAACTACGTCTTGTGCTTTTAACGTCAGTTTTTGTCTTGTAATCACATCCTTAATCCCCAAATTAGTTGTAAGAAAGTTTTGATGATTTACGGCGAGTCTGTTGGAGGAATTCAATGTGGTTTCTTATTATTTGTATCTCAAATTCAAAGCCACTCATATATGCATAGACAGCTAATTGAGGAATTTTCATTGAGAACCTACCGAGGCAAAAATGTTCCATTAATTGCAAGTTGAATGAACTTCTCCTGATACTGAGGTAGACCTACAAAGAGGCTAATCCATTCTGCTGTGTGATCGACAGTCCAATTGTGTACTTCAGACTTTACCCATATTTCCCATAGCTCCTTAACCGATACTTGATTGTCATTATTTCTGTGGAAGTTTTCCTGTCGTTTTTCATAGTCTCTATCGTACTTCAGTTCTTCCCGAAGGAACTGTGAAAATAAAGCAGACACGAATAGTCAGACAAGAGATTAGGCTCAGTTACAAATAACATGCTCGAATTAACTGCTACACGGCGCATTTTTTCCCGCATCAGCTACAACAAAGTTTCAAACACGCGTTCCCAGCATGTTCAATACCCCACAAAATCAGACTTCACACTTTTTTTTCAAAGTTTCGCATCAGTACTTCGATTACAAAATCGAATTGAATACCTTTCGCAACAGTGTTTATTGAGTGTAGCCAGTAATCAAAACATAAATTTGATCATCGACTTCCGGATAAACTTTGGGACGTGAAAATACAGACGTGCATACACACATTACTACAGTTTTTAAACTATCTTCGAGGTCAAGGATATGTTATAAAAACCATATCAACAGTTTACAAAAAGGGAGTTGGAATGTATATCAGTTATATTATATATTATAGTAGCTATCTGTATTTCCCTTCAGTAGTTGGGGAATGTTTTACAAGCTTCGATTCTCTGATATGTAGCGGAAAAACTTTCAGTTTTATGGGAGCCGATAGCATATCAAGAATAATTATGCATCAAGGAATTATGGGATGAAACAATAGGATTTTTTGTTGGAACGGATCCAGAAACACCATGAGATTCCTCGCAAAACCGATCCGGATCTCACAAGAAGATCTCGACCGTGGTATGTAATCTTTACCATTTTCTTTCTTCCCTTGTTTCAGCCATGCAACGTTTATATTAGTGAGCTGAACTGCTCACTGCTGGTGTACTTTGTACCGTAGGAATTACATTTTCACATTACCTCATTGGATTCAAACAGATCGATGTTGCCATTCTTGTCATCGTCAAGCTGGTGATGCAGGGCATGGATGGCTTCCAATGCGAGCTTTTCATTCTCATCCAAAGAAGAACACCACGGTTCTGCATTGGGGCAGGCATCTATAGGAAATGTGACACAAAAATAAGTTAGAACTAGATTGCAAAAAAAAGTTGTATCTGTATGCAGGGAAAGCGGCAATAAGGCAAAGAAAAAACTATTGACACCGACACCATATAAATACTTCACATTTTTATTACGCGCAATTAAGCCCAATAGCTAATTAATACATTGTAGTGCTTGCATCACATTACACATACATTATATACAGGACAGTAGGACCGTTCAGCGCTAAGTGCCGAAGAAAGTAAGTAGTGCAATTGAAACGAAAAAAGAGTAGTACCCACTAAAATTTATTTCTGCTGTTGTTAACCTTTAATCAACGATTTATATAGGGAAAAAGTTTTGTAAACAACTCCGCCCTGCTCATTACGCCATTGTCGTTCTTTATGATTGTAAGTATTTTCTCATTTTTTTCCACCTGTGATGTGACTCTGCCAAAAAGAAAGCATCAATTCAAACACTCTTCCTAAAGTCCTCAATCGCATGCAGTGGTAGTAGTATAGTATGAGCATTGGGTTCCGCTGTAGATCTGCTATAATAACTAGCTGGTTCCGATAGAGTAACGAATTCAGAGTAAATCATTAGTTCTAATTTGATGATGATATTAATATTATGATTTATGTAGAAGGCAATGACTACTTCCTCCCTTTTCTCTGAAAATGCATATAAGAACAAAAGTTTCACTATAAAATATACCAGTCATATCAGTGTCCTTGATCATTAGATTGTGATTGTAGCAGCGTTCACTAAAACTACGATGCTTTATTGTCTTGTTATTTACATCAATTAGAGTTGTCATTGTAGCCTGTGGCGAGGGTGACCTAACTGTCACTTCATTTTGTGATTTGCATCGACACCACTGAGACAACCTCGATGCAAAGTCATAAAATAAACTGCATTTTATGAAGGGATATCTGAATTTCATTACAGAATCTTACACAACTAATCTTAATGAAGCCCAAAATAAAACTTTTATTAACTTCCTTTTATTAGCGAATAAGTACGCAATCTATTTGATATTCAGGTATATCTAACCGTTGCTAAGTATTTTTTTTCAATCAGAGTCAGCAATGCTTCGTAGTCATCAATTAGGAATGATGTGAGCTGCATCTTTGTCACATACTTTTCTACATTATGCGCACAAGGTAGAGAACATGAGCATTGAATTGTGACGTAAATATGTGCTAAGCACTAATAATGTATGCGTGAATTCATACTTTGAGTTGTGAGCCCTATTACTGTTGAACGTACAAAAATAATGTGTGATAAATATGTTATTACAATACTGACATTTCAACTTACAAGAATAAATTAGCAATGTGACATTCACACACCTGCCAATTTTTTGCCAGTATCTCGCCACACTACCAAAAAACGCTGAACGGTTATGCATTATTTGACACAGAAATATGAAGCTTGCTACCAAACAAAACAAAGTTAAGCAAGCAATAAGCCGAAGTAGTAGCGATGCTGTAGATTAGTAACAGATGGAAGTGCTATTTCAAATTCTTCCTTGAGACAGCAATACTACTGGTATTAAAACCATGGGAAGCTTCCTACACGGTAGTATAATATAATATCCTATTTTGTTTTATTGAAGTAATCCTGACAGTTTATGTGGAAGAAGTTATGTTCGCTGGTTCCTCTGTTTGCTTTTACAAACGATATACAACATCACAAAACACTTTTATTGACAGACACTACAAAATTACTCAGTTGAATTCAACAATACCACAAAAAGAGTGCTGGCTCAGCCCGACTTATCAAAAAAAGAGGAGTATGCGGTTGCACCTTCCATTTTCCTTATTGTAAATGAATGCTACCGTTGATATAATAGCAGTATTTTTGTGATGACTGAAAATGCATAAATTGCAGAAACTCAAGTGCACGTCTGGCTGTTTAAATGAGAACATAACATTGACAATAAAAATCTACTAAGAAAATCTACACGGTTTGAGCACCGCAACTTACATAAAATCTCAAGATAGATAAACAAACCAATTTTCATGTTTCCTCACAATTTATGTGCAATTATTCCATTTTCAGTATGTTTGTGTACTGAACGAAGCAGATTTGCCAGCCAACAGTATCCATAATTTGGAAGTTCAAGGTTGCAACTAGCTATCTTCATTTGCCGTCTCTAAATTAACTTAACCATTTGCATATGGACAAGCATTGAATTTTAAACAAGACATCGTACATGGTTCATGATCCTTGTTCTTGTGTGTGGATCTTGTTTAATTAGGATTAAGTTTATTTAGTTACGTTTAACAGCCTCATTATTTGTACTATAAAACGCCTAAAACACGAAATTTTGATGCTTTAAACCTGCTGCTATGCATGCTTAAACCAATGTCGGAGAACAAAATCAGAAATAGGAGTGGAATCATTCACCACAAAAAAAATGTAGCGCAACCTCCGATTTTACGGCTAGCCCATTATCACTATGATTCGATAGACGAAAAAATGTGATCGCGCATGAGGCGCATCACACCACACACTTGCTTCCACTTCTCAAGGCTCGTGTAGTGTCAACGTTTCAATGAAGCATTAAAATTTACTGCAATGATCATCCTGTACACATTTGATAAAACCTTTAACCTTCAGTTTCTCCTTTGCAATGGTAATCAGGCGACTGCATGAAGAAAGCATTTTGTAGCTTTGCGCTTCTTTCACTCATGAAAGACTCTTCTCATTTTTGCTTGCATTTTAAACCAGCTGCTTATCCATCACACCTTTCTTTAACCTTCACTGGATCCACCTGTGAGTGGATTCTCTTTGATTCACTATCCGCATACACTCTATCACATTTTGGATGAGTGCAAACAATGAGCAAATAAAAATGTAAGTAAACAACGTATAATCCCTGTTTTGAGTTTCATCATGAAAGTTTCATGTAACTTATGAAAACATTTATCATACAAATTGGGCATTTGAAATGGAGTAGCATACAGTATGAATATATGAGAGTTCACATAATCCATTATTAAATTTTCCATACCTAAACCATTGTAGTGATTGATGACACTTGAAATTGTTTAACATGGCAAGAATACGGTTCTGCTCGCATCCCATGATGACGGATGAATAACAAAACAAAGTCAGATGTACTACTCTAAATCGTACGACTGTCATTTATCAATATCAATATCACGGCATCGGTAAAGTAATGAGAACCGCTCGTGACAAGCGGTATACATTAACTTACCAATTCGGACTGCACGTTTACTCATCGTCAGTCAGTACAAACAGTTAAATCTTGACTACCTTTTTATCAAATGATGTAATTGCAAATGATCTATGAGTTCTCTGTATTTGTTTACTCAAAAATAAGCATATGGAACGGAAATAACTGTGGTGTATAAAAAATAGATTATCCTTCTTTACCTCCTTTATATCGATGTCCAGCATGAGAACCTGAATGGACTAGAAGCACGGCAAGCAATATGCACAACCGCGGTCTGCCTTTCCAACCACCCATGAAGGACACAAAAACTAGCAATATTATTTCAAATCTATTTTTGCACCTTAGTGTTGCGAATTTTAAGTTTTTAGTAACACTAATAACATACTAAACGTACTTTTGCCAACTACCAGAAGAAATACTTGCTTGCAAGTTGGAACTGGCAATACTCATTAAAAATATTAAAAGAGGTGACCCAAATCATATTCTGCGAAATCAGTGTTTAATGGTGAATGGTGTCCTAAAGTGGTAATACTACCAGTGTTACTAGGCACAGTATTAATAAACCTGTATGCTATATGGCATGGTGTCCAATTGCTCAATTCTACAAAGCATAATAATATACGTATTGTGAATTGCGTATATTGTGAACTTAATAGCATTATAAATAAATCGTGCATTGAAAAGCTTGACAAAGACCCATTTTCTATTTTTTAAAGCTGGCAAGCAACAGCAATACATATTTATCCCATGTAGCAGTAATATAAAAGTATGGCGAAAGTTTAACAACGGTACAGGTACTGGAAAAGCTGTTACACATTCCCAGCTGCAGAAAAGTATCAGAGTTGACATGGCAAAGAGTGATAAAAGATTCCCACTTGGTTGGGAGCGTAATAGAAGAAGAAATGCATTGAAGAGAAGAGCGAATAGTTGTTTTCAAAAACACTTACGAGCTTACAATTCGTAAGTACATACGTAGTTTTGAATGAGTTCAACGATTCATTCATTTGGACCAGTGTCTTCAATTTTGTTATTTTTTTGGGAAGAAGGTGAGTTGCAGATAGTAATAGTGGAAGCGAGAGAAAGAAAGAGAAAAGCATTTACCGTAGCGACGGCAATTACCGTAATGAGAGGGGACACTAGGTTCACTATCACCCGTCGACGTTGTTGAAATATCTGAGGAAGGTCTTGTGGACACTGCTCGCACCGGAAGTGATGACAGAGATGAGGGTTGCGCAACTGCTGGAGAATTTGAGGGGTATGAAGAATGAGGTCGAGGTGTAACAGGCGACTGAGGTAAGCTATTAGTATCAAGATTTTCTCTACTATCAAGACTACTACCACTATTGCTTATGTGATCACTACCACCACTACTTGCGGCTGATGCCGAAGCTGAGGATGATTGAACGCCGCCCCCACACAGAATAATTACAAGGAGGAGAATAGCGGTCAAGGTCCGGCCTTGACGCTTGTGGAACATTTTGGAAAGACAGCTACGAGATGCTGTGATTTCTGATGGTGACCACGAACCTCTCAAAGGTCCTGTCAGTGATGATGGTAATGTTATCTCGGACTCCTCAACAACATGTTCGTTTTCAGAGGATGGGAATTTCCAGGGCGAGTGCGTATTTCCTAAAGACACTGAATTCCAAGGCCAAGAAATGAATGATGATGCTAGTGTAGTAGAAGACTGGGGGCTGGTTGATGCTGGGACATTGTTCTCTTCGTCTAATTCTGCAAAAGCATAGTTGTTTGAAGAAAACCGTCCTGCTGTGAATCCATATTTATTGTCGTAATCATCAACACTTGAGGATGGCAACTGGTGATGATTGTTGTTGTCATTAACCCTTCCCATCCTATTCCTATCCGTTGAAGACATTACTACGAAAGTATCAATGGTGCATTTACTAGCGTAAATCTCGAATCACAAAAGACGTCTCAACGTATTTATATTTGACGATGAGCTGGCCTTGTATGTCTTGTTCAGTCAGGCCAAATACAAGAGATATATAAGTTGATGAGACACGCAAATTTTGAAAGTATCGTATAAACAGTCAGTAAGGCAATGTAACAAAATATTTAGGTCATTCCAAAAAGAAAACGAGATAATACTGCATTCACCCACACAGTTTTATGTCCATACAAAAAATAATCTAAGGAACTTAGAGCAGAGAACTGGATTTGGTAGTATTTTTTTTGTAGTTGAATTGTGTCAGTCCCAGTTTACAGAGTAAATAAGGTTAGATTTATTGGAAAATGGTGTTGAGTGCGTAGTTTAAGTCAGTCACCAATCACATGTTTGTCTCAAATTGAACAAATATTTTTGAAATTGTCATCAATGTTGGTTTTGTATGATATTGTACCTTGAACTGAACTCCAGTTTCCACAACCGCAGACAATAGTTACAAATTAGCTAACACATGCGCACTCTCATATAATGTAAAACTTGTGTAGTTCTCTAACAATTACAGTTATCGTAGCAACCTGAAAGTTACTGAAACAGTTAAACTGGTACGTACTGCGTAAATAGAAAATAACTGCGCCTAGACCAGCTAGGCGTAAAAATTACACAAAATAAACGTAACAAAATCAGAATTTACTGTTTTTTGTAGAAAAGGAATTGTGGAGAACGAGAGGTAAGATGTTTTCGGAGGATGTTCAATTATTTTGTAAAATTTGCTCAGTCTCCCTTTTGTTCTTCCTCACTGTCTGGTGGTTTCTTTTGTGTTGGCTGAAACAAGTTAATTTGTTTTGGAGCATCCTAGTAATCAGAGAACATGTACTAAATGATCTTCTTGAATGTGGATGGTGATGAGATGTTCTTTGTAAAACGCCCGAGACGAGAGGAGACAATAACTGGTGTAGGGAGTTTAATGATGATGATGATACTGGTGGAAAACTCCGTGTTGATTTTAACTTTTGTGCAGTTTAGCACTCAAAAAAGCTTCTGACTACACGTTTCAGTGAGCGATAGAAAGGAACGGGAAACAGAACACGGATTTTGTGTGACTGAGTAAGTGTGCGGTATTACAATGAATGCGGTGAAAAATAAAGTATATTTTTTTGGTGGTGGTGAGGAGGTGATGATGGTGGAAGTATAAAAGTATATTTTTTTTCACTGATGCGATACCATCCTTCTCAACGATTCAGTTTGGGTTTGAGATAATTATGATTACGGTAACTTGACTAACGAAAACTGAAAAACAAGTCGAACATATGTATTATAATACAGTGTGTGAGTGTGTAGTGGATGATGATGTTGAGTCGATGTGTACTTCACAATGTATACATTTTTCTGCACAGATATACAGCCACACGTTCTGTGCATACATACATAAAATGTACCTATAAGGCAGTGGTTGCGACTTGGCTAATAGTGGTTCTAGTTTGCATTGCAATGCTGAAAATGTATTAAACTTGAAGAATATGTGAGGATATGAGTCGCATTCGGCTCTGTGCATTACCTTAAGCATATAATAATGGTAAAAATCACTAGTCTACGTGTGTTTACCATGCAATCTGAATCTGTATACCACATTTTTGTACACCATTCTATTCTCTCTGGTTTGGATTTTTCCATGCTCAAAAAAGATTCCCAAGCACCAAAACTTCATCCATTCTCTTGCTTCTTGATGTATTTATTCATAATATTTTTGCTATTACGTACGTCCATGAAAAAAGGTTAAGTAAGATGTGCATGTGAACAAATGTTGCTTTACTCTACTCTGTACTTAACTAACTCGTTGCTTTGAAGCTGAAAATTCCATTCAGTCGAAAGTAATACAAACAAGTGCATAGAGATAGGTTTTTGGATTATAATGATGACGCTTTGCATTCGAGATGGATGGTGTCTTCTCTACTGCACACAGAAGTGGTTATAATGATGATGGTTCAATGTTCAAAACTATGCTCCTTTTTTTCTTGCGGTGTTAAACTCTTTTTTAGGAACTCAAATAATATGGTATACGGCAATGTAATGCAGACTCTCATATACGGTCACGATATCACGATCATTTGTAAATTGTGTACATTACTCCGTCCATAGGATTCGGCAAATTTGTTGTGCAATAAGACGCGTTTTTCCGCTAATTGTTTGCATTTGATTTTCATGCATATGCATGGAACCAACAAAGGAATAAGGCTATTAAACTTGACCAACCTTCTGAAACCATTTTTATAATCGGGGTGGATGATGGATGTCGTGGTGTGTTGTAATACCAAATGCAGTTTGCCACTTCCATTTCTTTTTCATTTCATTTCATTTTGCGATGATTTCTTTGTTTGATTATATGGATTATGCACAATGCACAACAAACAAGTGAAATGACATAATATGCTTATAACACAGTTTACTTTGGTGTTTGATTGCTGTTCGTTTCTAAATTTGCTTTGCAGATTGAGGAGGCAATAGCGGACGGATTTTAGCAGATATGAATAACATTGCATATTGATCAGGTGAACAGCTACTGATTAATGGTTCCAGGGAACACTCTATACTCATCTGTTATGCAACAACTGAGAAGAAAAAAGACCATACGTCCATTGCGTTTCACCATCATATTTGGAAGCCAGACCAATTCATATGATTATGCGCATTTGATACCTATTTTAATGGAAAATCATAACAATCTAGATTAATTTCCAGGCTTGGATTAATTCGTCGTTCTTTATTTTAGTATGAATTTCATATGATGACGCATGGAGATATGAAATATACTTGGAATAAATGTATCGTTACTTTGTTTCATCTTCATTATAAATTCAATGAGATCAGCGAAAAAACCCAAAACTTATTCCCGGAAGGAGGTTTCAAGCAACAGTTACCTATTTACATGATACCAAATGTCGCCTTCTGAATTTTTCATAGCAGTAGTACATTAATTATGGCATTTAAGAAAATAACGCTTTGTGAGTTACCGAACGCACTGGGAAGTCTGTCTTTATGACAGTTTCCTGAACAGATGCTAATGTTGCTACATGATGCAAACCTAAGTACAAACATGCATGAACATATGTATAGGTTATACCTGGAATTTCCGCATCTTTTGGAAAAAACTTAGAATAAAATGCTTCCTAACCAAACTAACATTTACGCAATATTGACAGCTTCCCTAAATCTTGCCATAGGTAAATAAATAGTAATTTTCATTATATTTGTAGGCTTGTATCCGGTGGTAGAACTTTTAATGTATGAGACAAGGCTATGATTGACGGCTAAGTAAAGTAAAATCAGAGGCTCAAGACGCAGAACGTAGACATAGACATTTATTTCCTATCGAGAGTGAATTTAAGCATCCAGTCAGGTGCATCAAACTTTACAGAGTTTACCTAACGATTACATACTGTGGATAAGTATGGAGACATAAATATGGATTATGCTGATACTTCAAACTTACGAATAATCATTTTTATATATGTATGTAGGTATCCGATACCTCAGCTATAGTCATCAACAACAAGCATCACACTTAATGAGAAGTGTTCCATATATTGGTTTTGCGTACCTGTAAACTGCGTTCAATAGAGGATTCGTTATCGTACATCCTAAAAATTATGTCGTTATGCGTATTTTGATTTGAATACATATTCATATCTTATTTTAGCAATTACACTCCAGCCATATACGTATGCAATAAAAATTAGTCGTAATTTTGTTCCTCGACGTAATCAGCTCTAAGTTTTACTGTTTTGTAGGCAAGCTAGTTTTAATCCTTGCAAAACTGTTATGCACACTTATGTAAATAACATTTGCAAAGCTGTTGCTGGAGTTGAGGGAAAACGCTGACATGTTGTTTTATGCGAGGAGATCTTTTCATGATAAGCAACATGACATGACATCAGCAGCCGCAGCAAATGCAATCAGCAAACTCGGCACATGCAAGGCATCATAATGATATTAGATTTGATAAGATGCATGTCACCAGTATAACACGAAATGAAGTCAGTTTACCTAATAACTAATAATAAATATAAGCAGCAGCCGCTCCTCAAACAACACAAATATTCATAGCAATATTTATCAATACTTTGAAATCGAAAATCAAGTTCCGTTTGCAAATAGAAGTAAGCACTACTTCAAACCCAAATTGCACAAAAGGTCAAAACAAATTCGCGATGGGCTTCAATTCCAGGTGATGTGATGAATTTGGAAACACACTGCTGACAGATATCAAAAGTACATCATGCATAGTCTACAAATTCCTTGGTAATTGTAATATTGGTGCTTGTCAACTAGAAAATGTGATTCATTAACAACTCATCTTTGGAGAGGAGGTAGGCACTGCAGTGTCTTGTATGTCGAGCAAAATATGACAGCGGAGTTACATAGAAATCCGTATAGAAATTTAGATTTATGACCATGTGCCAAAAAAGCTGACACATAACCTCGCCTTCTTTCAACCAGGAAGCTGAAACAAACTTCAGCATCGCAATCTGATTAACTAGTGGGAAAATTTCTAAAGAATATAGGCTCTTCCGTTTGTTTTTGTAGGCTTCATAATATGTATGACTGCATATGAACTCACGGAAGAAGGTTACCCGTTTTCACAGAAAACACATTTGTGTGCTCTGCAGTTCGTAAATATTGTATCGATGTATGCAAATACTGTGTACAGCTTCCCCACCTAAAAACTCTTTGTTATTATTTGCACCCCATTAGTATTGATTCAAAAATGGCATGAAACTCCAAGGTACAAAAACAAATGTCATTGTCATACTCACGACTAATGTGTTTACTTTTAGAAACCAGCATCTACGGCCAAACCAACCAATCTACGGATGTAGTCTGAAGCTTGCAGGTGACAACATCCTGTGCTTAATTTTTCCTTGGTATTAAAAGAATCCTTATTCGTGCCAGGATTGGAGCATTCAACAACAGGGGGAAAATATGGAAAAAGACTGAGGAGATGAAAAATGCAACATACTTTATAAAGTGTATAGTTTCAACATACAAAGTATTATAAACTACTAAACCATTTAGAAAATTTTTTGTGAAATTAAAGTCGGAATGTGGCTTTCAAGACGAAACTATTGGAAGGAGAATTTGAAACCTTAATAGTTTAAGATCAAGTTTTTTTTACAAACTTGACGAAACCACAACTTCATTTCATTTGAATGCATACTTCATACGCAGCAAATTAATCGTGTCTTGAAAATCAACCACGTATTGTGTAAGCGGGCATTCAACTAAGTTGCCATCTCGTTAATTTAAAGTTGTCAAATACTCCAACCCTAAATTTAGATGCTCCTATTAAAGGTGAGTTGCGAAAAGAATTTTCTGTATTAATAGTCTAGCAAAAATATTCATACGCCTGCATGGATGGTTTAAACTCCTCGTTCTAACCAACGTTCTAACCAATCAACTATACATGGTTGCCAGCCTTGCAATTATGTCTCCGCAAAAGTACGTTATGAGATGAAGTCAAGCCATTATAAGAAAAGTGTCAAGTTACTGCACCTACGTAATGACCTCGGTGTTAGTTTTCAGACTCAGAAGAGGATCCTTGAGGACATTTCTCATATTTCCCCATCGGCAACATATAGGTATTTGATTCGTTGAATCAGGAAAAAGATGAATAGTAAACTAGCATTTATGTCAGCTAAAACTATTACGATTACATCTTCCACTTTATTCATTAGCAGGTGTTAACATAGCGATTCAATTAATATTGCTGATCAAAAACAACAGGTGTATGAGAATTTTATGCGTTGATTACGACTACGTTCAATTTTAGACGCCCTTTCTTTCGTGATAATAAAAAATATTCCATCTAGTCAGACACCATTTGAGGAAAAGGATGCCAAAATTAATGAAGATTTTCAATTAAAAATAAATCATAACTTGTTAAAAGCTAAAAATATTCACAACAACTTACGTAATCGTAATAAATATACACGTTCTTCAATGAAGTACCTGATCCTGTCGATCAATGTCATTGCTAAAGTTTATGTCTCGCTTTGCTCATTGTCAGTTAACTAGCAAATTCACGCATTCATTCCTAAAAGGTATTTTGATTGCTCAGAAATTAAAAGTCAGAGTTATCACTATAGGGCGGAATAATATGCTCTACGAACAGGAAAAGTCTGTCACCATATGCTCTAAAACAATAAATTATGTTGTTAGGGAATTGCGAGTGGTTAGAGTATTTACTTACACTATAAACAATAAAATTAAACTTTTTAAACGAGTAATAATTCTAAAAGTTACATCAGAGTTTCTAAGCCATGTATAATCTCTAATCAACATATAAATTAAGACAACAAATATGGGTATTAGTAGAAATAGCCCTTTCTCTTAAATTTTTAATTTATCCAGCATAGCAGGCCTACTTTACTATTTCTATAACATCAGCTATTGCTACTGCTGAATCGATTTTAACTAGCTGTTAAAATGCAAGACATGTATATCATTACAGGGTCTAAAATACTAGATTTTGAATTTGTCCTAGCGTTCACGCGTCAGTGTTGTTTGACACCATCGAATTTGTGTGAATTTCCGTTTGGGGGTGAAGGTCATTGCATTGTACTCTTTTGTCTTTCGTTAACATCAATATTAGGTAGAAAATGTGTGTATTTCTTACCAAACCACTTCTTTCAA